>VDFB02155196.1:457610-474550 GCA_007258455.2 Sequoia sempervirens | reverse complement strand
GAGATTTCTTAAAGTTATCCATTATTCATATATGAAATTATGGGATTGTTTTCACAATAATACATATCACTTTCATAATTACAAATGTAATCAACTACAATAAATAAAAACTTCACAATTCAAAAACATTTGTATAAACTTCATTGATTATTTTATACCTAAATAAATCAATTTTAACATGATTGAATCCAACTAAATGCCTTATTATTGTTTTTTTCTAAATATTGAGTTCATCACATACATCAATTATTCATTCTATTTTTTAAGATTTTGTTTATTATTATTTTAGCTGAATATTTTTATGGAAAGGACAAATTCTACCCGCAGTGATTGATGTGTGGTAGATCGAATATGGAGACCTGTAAATGTTGTCAGCAGTGATTGATGGAGCGTGAACCGGATCGGATATTATCAACATTGTGGGACAGTTCAGTTTGTTTTTTACATTAAAATTCCATATCAAAGTAGAAGTCATATAAAAAGATGCGTTATGAATACATTGAATTAATATATTTTAACCAGTGAGGTCTTTTCTATATCTGATCGGGGAAACCTGGGATGATGAGTATTTGTGAAACATCCAAATCGGTTCTCAATTGAAATAACTAAATTTGTACAATACCACAAAGAAACAAAAAGAAAAAGGTATCTGATATCGACCCATCCTACGTAAGTGCAACGGCCGGTCAGCTCGCTGAAAGAACAGATAAGTCTACCATTCCATCTCAAATTCCCAATTCACCAATAACTATACTTTGTGCTCTCTGCCTACCATTCCAGATCCCAATTAAAGCTGATAATAATTTTTTTTGTGTGGTGGAAATTAAAGCTGAACACGAACTTGAAACCCAATTGGTGTTTTATGCTTCAAATCTTTTTTTTTAAGTGTCCTTTTGTCCAATCTGACAGTCAAATTCTACTCGCATATTCCTCAAGTGTATGATCAGTTTATATTATTCCTGGATTCCAGTTATCTGGAAGCCGATACTCTGAAAATCCGCTTAATTCCAGAAAAAATTAGGTCTTACTATAAAAGGGCGTTGGACGAGCCTCTATCAACATGCTGTGCGTAACTCATTATTTATGCTCATTATAAAGCAGTTATACTGCCAGTTGTATTATGAATAAGGTGATTCGTGTAATGGTACTAGAGACCATGAAGGCTCCAGGTTTTACCACAAGTAAGTTTTGCTTACGTAGGTGTGCATTGTAAATAGCTTGGATTTTCAATTCCTACAATGTATAGAGATTTTTCGTTATTGTTCTTAACACCCAATTCTCAATCGTTGAGTTATAACAGAGAGAATTGGTTTTTTAATATATTTCTTTGAGTTATAACAGAGAGAATTGGTTTTTGTAATATATTTCAAACAGTCCATGGATCACTAGATCTTCAGTGCCATTCTGGCAGCTTCACATGAGGTAAGCGTCTTTGATTTTAAATTGTTTTGATGCCTAGTTACCGGAATTCTTTTGTTTTCTTCCTATAATGTATTTGAAAGGTTTTCAAATCTTATGCTACGATGAGAGGATCATAAACATTAATTATTGTAAGAGCTTTCCATTCTGTGTATTTGTAAGGATGTCTAATTCCCAATTTAAATTAGAATTGAACCTTGGCATTGCGAATGTGAACCGACGAGAGAAGTGGAGAGATTATGAAAATTGGTTTTATGATATAATGATAAGAAGAAAAAAATAAAAAGTGTATTAAAAGTTAGGATATATTGTTGTTGAGAATATGGGTTTTTTTACTTTCGATTTTTGGGAGAAGTTTTTAATATCATAGATAAAATTGAGTTTATGAAAAGTTCTAACTTATTTTAGAAACTGAAATATAAATAGAGGGATGTAATTCAGCAATGAAAAATTAAGAATTAAATGATTTTTAGTTAATTAGAGAAACAACAATTTAGTAGCAATGACATTCAAAGCAGCTGGAAACATTGAAAGGTATCATCATCAAACTTATAGTGTACCCAACCCCAATCCAAAATGCTTCACCCCACCAACATGGGATAGTGGGTTCTAAGTTGGATTCAAAGGACCTTTTTTCCTTCTCAAAACCATTGTCCAAGATACCTCATCATTCCAATCAATAATGTGGGGCTTTGAAGGAAGAGGGTAAAGAAACTCACCCTCCTTTGAAGACATCAAATGGAGTGGAGGAAAGTTAGATGTTCTATCTAGAATGGAGATTGTTTTCATAGGTACATCAAATATACTTAGATAGCCAAAACCATTTTGGACTCTCTTAGTGGTAGTAGGTTCTCTCAATAGTATGTGTTTGACCACCATACAAGCATGTTAAGATGGCATAAGAGGCAACTCATCAAATGAGAAATAGAGTTAAAATTACAATAATTGATTATGAGATGTTGACGAAGGGAATGCTTCCATTTAGAAGCCATACCAACTATATTACACTTACAGCTAGAATAATTAAAACAAAGCATCCAATTCCAAAAACTCAACAATATCTTAAAGGAAAACCCTTATAATCTTGTAAGAAGTTATGAGTTTATTCGAATGTTTAATTTCAAAATTCTAAAACCAATAAGTAAAAATATTTGACAAAAATAATTATAATATTGTACACTTAAACAAATCTAAATTTATATTAAATTATTATAAATGATATTATATATTATTAGTCTTTATAGTAATTCCGTTCTAATTATATGTAAATGAAATACAACTTCTAAATAATTTCTTTTGAATAGTAATTTTTGAAAATAAAAATAAAAATTAGTACTTTATTATATTTAATATATTTTATACATAAAACATAAAATGTAAGAAATATGAGATTTCTAATAAAACAATTTTAAATTCCAAAATCTAAAATTATATATCTATTAGACTAGGTTTCTAAAGGTAAGTAAGGAAATTACAAGATTCATAATTAATACATTATTTATATTTAATAAATTAAATCTTAAATTATTTGGCAATTTACTAAAGATATGGATAGTGCTTCTTGTGTTGCAATTTGAGAGGCCATGGTGAACATGTTGCTTGACCTAAGACATGCTAAAATAGGGCATAATTTTTGATGTAGCACAAACTCTTAGTTGTGTCTCATTATTATTTCTTATAGTTAGGTCTTATCTTTTCCATGATGATATTAAGAATATGGAAAATTAAGTAGAGGTATACCTTAATTATCTTCTAGAACATATTTTCATGAGTAAACATCACTATATTTTCTTGCAATACATGGTGGACAATATTCTAAAGGGAATAAATTTTCTCCTACCTATGGTAGTCATTCCTACAATTTTTTTACTGTTATAACAATAAGTTTTTGATAAGGTGGTGGAGGTTTCTCCTCTTAGTAAGGTTTTCAAATATGTAAAATGTTGCTTTGAAAGATTTTTTACTACTATAACAATAAGTTTTTGATAAGGTGGTGGAGGTTTTTCCTCCTAGTAAGGTTTTCAAATATGTAAAATGTTGCTTTAAATCTTTCAATGGTTTATAAAAATTAGGTGATTAGCTATGCAAATTTCTTTGACCCCTATTATATTTCTAGGTGTACTCAAATTCAAATGGTTGTTTAAGACTACCCGGTTTCTGAATTGATGTTGTGGTGGGTACGGTTTTATATGGATCTCATAGGTGGGTTAGGAGATTTTTATCATATATCTTGGGTTTTCAATTAAGGTAATATAATATATGTTTATAGTAGTTTTCTCTATTGGTATCAATTACTTGTCAGTCTCATGTGGTAACTAGTACTTGTAGATGAAAAAGGATGTGACTAAAGAATCTAGCAAAAAACTCATTTTTTATGAGCTCCTAGTCCCTTACTAGGTTAATTAACAAAATAATACATATTTAATTTTTAAAATGATTATGAAATTTATTAAAAATTAAATTATTAAGCATAGATAAATATTTTTTTATACATTTTTATATTGTATCATATTCTCTTTTTAAATGGTGTTCTTTTCTTTTTTGGGCATGCAAATATGGTTGTAATGACATTGTTTGTTCTAGACATCACTCTTACAAATTTATTCATGGTTCTTATGACTCACATAAGCATAGAGGATATAGTTGGTTCATGTAGATACATGATTACTTTATTAGTTCTTGACATTTTCAAAGAGTACTTTAGGATAGTTGGACAATGAAAAATTCCCTCAACTAGCTCTTACTATCTCATC
This sequence comes from Sequoia sempervirens, assembly GCA_007258455.2. Classification (NCBI taxonomy): domain Eukaryota; kingdom Viridiplantae; phylum Streptophyta; class Pinopsida; order Cupressales; family Cupressaceae; genus Sequoia; species Sequoia sempervirens. Next base: position 470,378 of record VDFB02155196.1, on the reverse strand, counting down.
TATTTGTACTACTCATATTGATAAGGATGGAGGAAAATGAAAGTAGACTATGATGTCATTACAAGTTGGAAGTCAATACTTAATGGATAGCACATTAGTTATAGTTAGGATAATTCCTCTAATTAAAAAAATCTCCTCCTCGTATTAAAATTATAATAATTACTTGACAATTTAACTATATTTATATATTTTATTTTAAAAAGTCACATAATTTTAAAAATATAATACAATTCCACCTCTTTTTAAAAACTAATAAATATTATCTTAAAATTTGTAACATTCTAGTTGCGTGCTCATTATCATAAGCTCATTTGACCAAACAATTAGCCACCATATTTTGTTGTGTAGGAATATGGACAAAATAAATTATTTTAAAATGAGGAGTGAGACAAAGAATCTTCTCAACTATAAAATTCATCTTTCATGAAGTATTATTAGACTTCCCTTTATTCAAAAGATAAACCAATATTAGAGAAACTATCTCATAAATAACTTTTTTCCACCCTAAATTGCAAGCTTTTTCCAAAGGAACAATATTAGCACAAGCTTCCATTTGATTATTAGTGCAATATCCCATAGAAATAGTGAAGAAAATATAACCCAACCCTTAGCTCTCATAAGCTATACCACCAATCCCTATAGCACCTAGGTTACCCCTTGAGGATCTATTAATATTTAATTTTGAAGAATCCAAAAGGGGGAGGAGTCAACATATCGATCCTATTTACCTTCTTAAAATTTTTCCTAGATGCATTTTTAATTTCAGAAATATTAGATTAGGAAAGCTCCAAGAAAATTCTTTAGCTTATTCATAATGATGAAGCCTAATATATTTCTCATAAAGTTCTTAGGGGGAGCGAGCCTTCTCTAGTATATAGATTTCAATGTTATATTGGATAGGTGGTATGTTGAAAAATTCCTTTAGATTTTTAGATTTAGCTTATTTTTGACAATTATGATTATCTATAAATCTATATATTATAATTGAACATGAATTCTTATATATATACACTCCAATAAATAAATAATATATATTATAGTTTTCATGAATTATTTAAATTTTTTTATGAGAAAAAAAAAAACTTTTCACTATAGTTTTAATGTAGCAATGCAAGTGAAATACAAAGCAAAAGCATTGAAACAAAAATATATTAAAATATGATAAATCTTTCAAAAAGTATCCCAAAATGACAACTAGTTTTCTCTCCGTAGACGACAAGCAAATAAGCCATGACAAAAAGTGACACTGGTCCACAGCTCCTGTCAAATCTGGTCACATGCGGGCAGTTTAAAATATTTATATTTGGCTCCTTCCGGACACTTTATAGTGATTGTCATCGTCATGGCATGCCGCTGATTTGACATAATGTTGCAAAATATATAATCACTATTAAAAAAAAAATTGATAAAGAGAACTTTATTTGTTAGACCTTTGGAATTCATACAAATAAAGAATTGAGTTAATAAATTAGTTGTATGGTTTTAATTTTTATTTTAATGTTTCAAAAATATCTTTTAATATTTATATTGTTAGTACTAAAAATAATAAATATTTATAAAATACTTTATGTATTTTATATGTTTTACATTGTGAACATGTAAATATAATAATAATAATTTTATTATTTTAATTTGAAAGTTATATATATATATATATATATATATATATATATATATATATAAATTTTTTTTTCTTAATTAAGATTATTTATTTTTTGAATAGATAGTCTTTAATAAATAAAATAGCTTGAGATTGATATTTCTTGTCTTTTTATTAAATAGATGTATTTATAATATCTATTACTAGTGTCTACATCTATCTAAAATATTGAAGAAATATCAATTTTGAGCTATTTTAATTTACTTTAGAATTATTTAAAATTTATTTTATTTTATTTATATTGTTTAATTTAGAACTTTTTGATTTTAATTTAGAAATAATTAATAATTATTGTAGTTTATTTTTATTTCAAGAATTATTTTTATTTCCATAAGAGTTATTTAATAGTTTTAGTTTTTTATTATACATGTGTGTGTGTGTTTGTTTGTTTTTTCCAGTGTGTGAATTATGTTTATATTTTTATGTATATGGTGATAATATGTGACTTTATTATTTAAATTCAATCTAAAACAAAGTCCAATAAAATCAGTAAATCATAATGCATCTATAATTTTATAGGATTAATTCCCAAGTTCAATAAATATTATTTGATTTGGCATGGACTAGAGGTGTGGAACTAGTCACATGGAGGAGACTATGCACTTGTAGCCTGTAGAGGATTTCACTTGCAACCATTGTATAAAGACACTTGCACTAAAGATGGCTACTTGTAACCATAAGAATCCCAACAAAGGGGGGATTGAGCATTGGATCACTTACAACAACTAGAATTATAGCATTGTAGAAAAAAGGGGATTCTACTTGTAAAAGTTAGAGATATTCCCAAGAATGATGAGAACTTGAATTTTTTTTGGGTGAGGTGCTTGAGTGAGTGCATTTGTAGCAATAAAGAGGTCATGAAGTAGGAAAATTATGTTTGAGTTGCACATGTAGCAACTGAACACAATAAGAATTGATCATGTGGTTAGTTAGAGGGATACAAGAATGACATGAGGGTTGGTACTATATAGTTGAGAGTACATGGTTGTTAAAAAAAGTATCTCTAACGAAATAAGAAAGAACTTATGAACATAAGGAGTTGGTAATAGAAGTGTTGCTACTAACATCAATGTGTATATAGTATGTAAATGTTGTAAAGGTGTATTAGTTGTGTGGATGAGGAGATAAAGGTATATAAATAACTACACACTCCTGAGGTCCATGAAGAATTGAGGAAGAGCAATTGAAGGGGGAAAAGGTGGTGGTAAAGTGTTAGAAGGGCGGTGAATGTTTCTCACAATAATGAAGAGGTTTGAGAGGATAAGTAATGGCTATATTTTGTGGTGAAATAATTTCAACAATAATGTTGGAAAGGTTGATTAGAAAATAGAAAAAAATAGCAAAGGATGAAGGAGTAGGCTCTTAACGACCAAAAACTCGCTGTGTATGGTGGAAGTTTAATATTTAATTCCCAACCCAAATGATGATGGATGCATTGGAATATTGGGTTAGTGGAAAGATAAATTATGTGACATGGAAATGATTGGTAATTAATACTAATATCTAAGGATAGATGTCAAGGATTATGAAAAGGCCAAGGAACATATGTAATAATGAGATAGAGGATGATGACAAGGTGTCAAGTGAGTTGAAGGAGCCATTGAGGGATGTATTATACCACATTAGCATTTATGGGAAGCTTGATAATGTAGAAGAATTATCACACAAGATATAAGGGTTATTTATACATACAAGGCATTGAATTCAAGAATTTTGGTGTAATAGGTAAGGATGGAAGGTAGATGATTTTAAATGATCTAAAATTTTGATAGCATATGAGGTAAAGGCTATGTAGATTAGAAGGATAAAATGAGTATATGGGAGTTTAGGGAGAAGTAGAAACCAAAGTGGATAGTTAGCTAGTTAATACTCCAAGAAAGGGATTGTAAGAGATAAAGAATGAACAATTATATCTAGAGAAGGGGTCAATTGTTTGGAAAAGAAGAAGAATTATTTTATGAGATTTGAGAGAAGGGGAAGGTAGATGGTGGAGAGATATAAGGATTATATAAAAAATAGAACCAAATAAAGGAGATGGAGCTATGAGAGCTCAAAGTTTTTAACTAAGAGGGTCAAGTAGAGTTGGGGTAGAGAGACAAAGTCCACAAGGAATTGATTAGTGAGAAAACTAGGAGGAGGTCATAATTAGGTCAGAGAAAGGAGAAAAATGTATGAGAGACTAAGTAGGAAGTGTAATAAAAGAGGAAGGAAAGAGGCTATATGCATTAGTATCAAGATGAAATCTAGGTGTATGTAGATAGAAAATGAGTAATTGAATGTGAGAAACAATGCTAGGAGAGTAATAGAGTGAGTCCAAAAATGTCTAGATATTTGTACATAGTGTAGGAGTTTAAGGAAAGGAAATATACACCCCTACACATAAATAAAATAAATATTTTTTGTAATAGTGTTTTTATTTTCAACAATATCCAATTAGTGTGTTTGGGAACATATAGGTAGGTATTAATAGTTGTATGTGAGTATTATTGTGTGTAGTTGCTACAAGTTGTGTCCTACTCTTAAGGTGTAGGCTATCATATGCAACTTAGTGTTAGAGTGGGTTGTGAGGAAAACCAAAGCATGTGTATGTGTGTGTGTAGGTAATTGAGATGCCAATAAGGAGAGAAATAGATGTTGCAACCATAAACCTTCTGGAGAAGTTTTGAGGCTATGATAATTTCCTTTAGAGAATTTGAGATTGTGCTAGAGGTCTTAGAGAATGGAAAAAAAAAAGTTGAGGTTGTGCAATGGTTTCCCATGAAATGGTACAAAGAGGAGAACTAATCAATAGAAGGAGAAGATTGCCTCAACAAGTAATGAGTAGGTTGAGATACCATGTGAGTATACTATAGATGAATAAATACAACCCCTATGTAGCCCTTATAAGACCTCGTGAATAGAAAGGTACAAGAGATGATATTCCTCATGGATTTAGATGAGAGAAAGAGTGCAAGCTATGAGTTAGAAAGGGGTAATAAGGAATTCATAGGATAGATGGAAGAATAGAGCTACAAGTAGATGCAATGTAGGTCTTGAAAGCAAGTGTAGTTGAAGATAGTCTATGGATGAGAATTAAAGGGTGATGAAGGAGGTCATCATGGTGCTACAAATAATGTGATAAAAGGGTCCATGAAATATTATATATAACAATTGCTACACGAAAAGAAAATTGAGGAGGATGTGGCATAAGAAAATATATACATACCTATAGTAGAGGAGGACTACCATCATGAAGGTATAAATGAAGCTAGAGTAGCTCTAGAGCCACTATAAGTTGGACTAGTAAAGTACAATGTTGATATTTTATCTATGTAAAAAATAGATGATGGTAGAGAGATGTTGTAAGTTAACATAAAAAAATGGGACAAAAGAGGATTTGTACCATAGATGATATAACTACATGAACTAGAGGAGGAATAGGATGGTGCTACCAAAGAGGAAAATATGTTACAATTAGAGGTTCTAGATAGTGAAGAACCTCTTGGCAGGAAGGAAAATGAAGAGAAGGTGAGAAATGTTGCATGAAAGGTACTATAAGTAAAAAAAAATAAGGAAGATGAAGAAGAGAAGAGGATGAATAAGCTATGGGATTTCATCAAGACAATGATATATCTAATGACTACTATCATATGACCTATTTGGACCATATAGTACATTTTTGTATTGTACAATTGTATAAACAATTTATGATCAAATTTTAAAAACATTATAAAAGTAGCCAAATTTAAATCCTAAATCCTATAGTGTTTTATATGAAATATGAGTTTTGAGGCATTTTTGGATCAATGGTGAGGTTTTTTTCTTAGGCAAACTACCCAATAAGAGTTCTTTCTAAAATCAAACTAAGATTTGAGATGGGGCTTGTAGATCTAAAGATTTGATACCATGTAAGAGTCATACTATAGATTAAAAGGTCATGATTATCTACAAAACAAAGATTAACCTTTTGCAAGCGAGTATCAAGAAATGAATGCTTGATTATGTAGTCTATTAAGATACAATGGATATATAATATATAAGAGAGGTATTTCTTATATAGGAAAGGTGAAGAGATATGAAATATGAGATTATGTGAAGTGTCACAATGATATGACAAGACACAAAAATTAAAAAGCATAAAAAGTGACATAAGCAAATTTAACTAAGTGTCAATACGATCTAGATGAGAACTTGTTAGGTAATATACCTTATTCACACTAACAAATATGTTTACATAAGAAGTCAATATTTTTTTTATTTCCTAATTTAAAATAATAAATTCCACAATGACATCCCTTAGCATATGTTGTATTATTTTTTTTGAAGATAGGTATGATAGTGTTAGTTTATGTTAGAAAATATATTTCATATATTATAGTTAAATATATAATTTATTAGATTAATTATGAAAAGTCTATATTATACAAAGAGGTGTTCTATAGTGACAAAAAAAAGTCTCATGTAGTGAGAGTGTATATGAAAACCAAAATACAATTGACATATATTTTAAAAACTAAAACTACAAAATTAAAAAATTTAGCAAAGATTATTAAAAAAATTAAATAGACAACTATCTATTTATTGTCAACAATAAAAAATAAATATATTATAAAATATTAATTTTTATTTTCTAAAAGGTTATTAATTATTTTTAAATATAAAGATATAATTTTTTTAAATATATATTAAATCATCAATAAATTTAATGGTACAACTCCACTCTTTGGTTGTCTTTTAGGTTGTTGTGACCTTTTATTTCAGATTATATTTTGATTCGTGTTGTTTGATGCTTATTTGGATGAACAAACCACATATAATTTTTAGATTTTTCAAAATAGTGGATTAGATGCTTGAGCCATTGGTTGATACTGCAAGCTTGGTGAATAGTGGGTCTTGCCCCTCATTAGGGCATGCACATTTAAAATACTTTTTGAAACCATTAATCCAAAATGAAATACATGCAGTAGGATCTCATGGGTTGTAGGCCTTGTCAGTTTGGCATGTTTTCAATCTTGCACTATTGATCGTGTAAAGTAGGTAGGTGCTCATGATGGGCTCCATTGTCCTTAAAATTGATTAAAAAAAATATGCAATGATATCAAAAGATCTATATGGCACTACAATGCAAGGTTTCAAATATGTCACTATGGTTTCCATTTCCAGTTGTCCCATTAGCTTTCAATTGTACCATTAGCTAATTTCAATGTTTAATTTTTTGTTTTAGGATCATCTTTGCAATTCACAAAAACACCATTACTATGGTTGATTCTCAATTAATTCTTTAACTACCAAATCCTTGAGGGTAGCCATCCCTTGTCTCAAAATTTGAGTTCACATGTAGTTCATATTGAGATGAGTAGAGAACTTATTCTACCATCAATGCAATGATAATTTTTAGTTACCCAAGGGAATTCACCCAGCCGGCGCCTACCCCTTTCTAGTAGTTATAGCATAGCATGTCGTGTAGTGCCCCTTTAATTAAAATTGAAAGTTAAAAAATATTGTGAGGTGGTAGTGGAGGTTGTTCTGCTGACAGATAGGATACATCAGCTAACGGATACCATGAGGACAGTCAAAAGCCAAATGCTCTATGACAAATCAGTGTCTATAGTAAAAGGGGATGCTCTCATGGTTGATAGATTGAGTCCAAGGTCGTTCTCAACTTGTATGATAATATCTCTAGGTAGTACCTTCGTAAGGTCATTGTCCACGATGATGCAGGCAAAAAAGATGTGAGGATAGCTTGAAGTGGTAATGTCGACTTCTAGAAAGTGACCAAGAGCATTGTTGATAGCTCCAAAAGAAGAATTACACAAAAACTAAAGGAGTAGATAAAGTCATCTAACCCAAACCAGGATTGAACGAAGGAGTCCAGGGCCGAACAGGCATAGAATGGTAGCTCGACTTCCAAACTCTTTCATCAAAAAATACATCGTTGGCCTTAGAAGAACTGAAAGCCACCACGATGAACCCCCTGGCACGGAGGTAAATCCACACCCTGGCCTCCAAAATAGGAAGCCAATATTCTGAATTTCAGCGATGCAAGTCCAAGAGGGAAGGCCACAAGTGACCAAAACTACCAGACCTTTATTAGGGAAAAGTACTTGTTATCCACCACATCCTATCCAAGAACCACTACGAGTAGACAAAGCACAGGGAAGCGACAACAACCTTGTCCGAGGAGGAGGGCGACAGGCAGCCATAGAAGGATTACGGCTCGTAGCTGCAGCGTATGAAGAAGGCTAAGGGGCACACAGGTAGACAGAAAATCCACCACCAGGAAAAAGAACCCCCATGTAGAGCAGAAGCAGGCAACAAAGGAACTGAGAATCCCAACAACATCCACTAAAAACTATCCACCGGCGTGAGTTGATCTGCCACCATCCCAAGTACCAACGCCAGGGGGCACAGGGAGCGATGAAAAGAGATCGCCAGAGAATAGGGCGGAGTTATGAGAATTGATCGGGAACAGATCATTCAAAATTTTAGAATGGAGTGGGAGCGAAGCCATCGGGAAGTTCAGGAAGACGTCGATGTTAGATTAAAAGGCGTTGTTAAACTAGAAAAACGAGAGAAAAACGAGAACTTGTTATTGAAACATTATATTTTGTGCGAGGAAGAGTGCGCTTTTCGGAAGATTCATTCCAACAAGTCTGAAGTACATATATGTTGTCCTACACAGCAATTATTTATGCCTCTTAAGGGAGTTATGCAGTTTCAATTCAGAGAGTTTGGAGATCATTCTGGAGAGTTTTGAGTTGTTACAGTTGGGCGCTTAAAATAGAATAAACAAGCCATTGAATGAAGGAGTAACCATGATTGTGATTTGTTGCCTTCCCTGCCAAGAACTCTGTGCCTCCATAAAGTCTCTCTGGTGACATGATTTCCATGTGCAAGAATTCCATGTTCCATGTCGGCACGTTGGTTATTGAAATTGCTTTTCAATGCTTTCTGGCCAAGAAGAAGAGATTAATACATATTTATTTAGAGTTGAAAGTTCAAGTCAAATAAGGATTTGATTTGAATTGAAATATACGTAACTAATTATTTTTCTGTCGAAAAGACAATTACGTTTAGCATGTACATAGGGAAGGAGTTTGCTAATGCGTGATATATTTGAAGAGAAGTTACTTCCAAATTGATTATTAAGAGTCTGAAATGTCAAGAAGTTTTATAGTCTTTCTCAAGAAACTCTTGATCTTCTCCATAAAATTTTAAGAATCAAAATTAATCATATATTTAGGGAAGGAAATTGCCAATCTAAATATCTATAGAAATTTTAATGACCTTTTGAATTCTTTCTTGTTTCTTGAGAAACTTCACTAATTCATTGAAAAAGATTTGAGTTAGTTTATTGTCTTTATAAAAGATGATCTCTTTAATAATGTGATTTGATCATTGACTTCAAAATTTAAAAAATGTATTGAGTTCATTTTATTTTGATTAAGAATATTTTATTTAATCATAGTGAGATATATATTTCTATTATAATTACTATCAATTCTTTTTTCATAGGTGTGGTAAAGTAGACTTTTTGAAAGATAATTTTTGGTATTATGGTAATTTAAATTATGTTCTAAAAATTCTATAGTCAATTCATATATGTTGATTTTTTGGAATCTCATTTTGGATTGTGTTATTCTTCTAATAAGGTAAGTTTGATTAATTGGTTGTAAATTTATCTATCTATTGTATATTGTTCTATTTACTATCTTTTCTATTCATTTTGTGGGCTTATTTGGTTGGCATATTAAAAAACTTTATTGTTGGGATCTAGGATAAATTTGGAGGCTTTTTTTTTTTGGCTCTTCTATAATTAAATATTTTGGATTTTCTAAACTATGGCTTTGTCTATTTATGATTTTTTTTTATATTTCAAAACAAGACTCTAATTGGTGTCTTGAAGTGACATGTTTATTTGTACTAAACATTATATGAGTTTCAGATGCATGAATTTTTTTCTATTCACTCCTAATTTGTAACTTTCTTTACATTGATCTTACTTGTTTTTATTATGGATTTGGCTAAGTTTACAATTTTTTTTTCTAGCACAAGTCATGGAAACACAAATAATGATTTGTGGCTTTGTTTATGGAAAAATATTTCCTTATGTCCTAGCATTTAGAATCTTTGGAGACTGAAAGAGTTTTTCTTTCTATGTTTTCTTAAATTTCCCAAAAAATATTTCTTTCTATTAGTTTGTGAATTTTTCCTATTTTAGAATAGGACTTTAGTTGGTGTCTTGAAGAGGAATTTTTTATCTCTTCTTCGAGAATATGAGTTTTAGATGTGTGATGTTTTGTCATTGTTTCCTCCCTATTGGAAAATTTATTCCCATCAATATTTTCTTATTATTTTTTATAAAAGGGGTGATAATAGGTTTTGAAGGGACCAAAAACCTTTACAATTGGTCAAACAACAACAAAAACAAATCCAAATGGCTATCCCACTAAATAAACCAAAAAATAGCTAACAAAAATAAGTGAAGTACATGATCTAGATAGTAGAAGTAGCCTCAAACTCCTTTTGATAAATATTTTCATGAAAATCCATAATTTTTTTAGTTCTTGCATTTCCACCTCTCTAGATTTCCTTACATTTTGAGTCCTAAAGATTGAGCCAAAATTACTCACCTTACTTGATCTAACAGTTTTGTTTTCTTCTTTTGTCACCTCCATAAACTTCTTCCTTAACACTTTAATCCTTAAAGAACTATTTTGCAGGATTCTTTTACTAACCTACACATCCCAATTAAGAGCCTCCTTGATATCTTTTAAGTTATACTCAAGTTTTTCTACTTTATATTTATAATCCAACATCTCCTACTACATAGAACCTTTAATCCTTTCTTATTGTTTCAATTATGTTTTATTGAGTTTAAACACCTTTTTCTTGGTATGAGTTGTGGCTATGTGGCATAAAACCACAATAGTGAATCTAATCTTGGGACATTAGTTTTTTTAAGTTGGATGAAAAAAAGGTTCATAGTACCTTCATTTGAAGGTGACTTAAAAGTCACCTTTGAATGAACATAGACCTTCATTCAAAGGTGTATATCTTCAAACAAAGGTATTTCCTTTTATTTTTTAGATCATGGAAAGGACATACCTTTGTTCGAAGGTGTTTCAAAAGAAGGTCCTATAAATAACACATTTACCTTAGTCTTCAACATTTCCTCAAAATTTTAGTTTCAAACTATTGGTTGGACGTTCAAATGGAATCAAATAGACAAGATATTTTGCAAGATTCTAGCACTCAAAATGTGGTTTACAAAAACTATTATTTTGAATACATTTAGTTTGATTATTATATTTATTTTCTATTTTTGGTGAAGATAATTTTTTTAGTAATCGTCAAGGTCTTTGTTCCACACACATGGAAAAATAGTAAAATATATTAAAAGAAACTTAAAAGTATATGTGCACTAGGCATTGATGTTCTTATTTCAACAAAAAATAAAGTTAATTTAGGTGTATACAAAAGTTATACACGTTAAACTAAATGAAATTATAGTTAATCACACTTCAAAAAGTTATAAAAAAATTATGCTACAAAAAAATATGAAAAAGATATCTATGGACTACATATTGGTTTTACGAATCTATGCTTAAAATTTTATAATTTAATCATTTCTATAATTATATTTACTCTTAACTAAAGTAACACCACTTTTTAAAATTCTATTAACCATAAAAAAGAAGTTATTAAAAGGTACATAAGAAAAATGACAAATTATTTATTTAAATTTTAAACATTTATATTTATAATCTATGATAAAATCTCAAAAGTACTAGTTAATATCATATTCAAATTCTTAATAGTTTAGTTTCTATAGGTGTTAGAAAGTGATTTTTTGGTAAAAATGTTGATTTCAATAAACTTTTAGCCAAAAAGGGACACACTATTGTGGGTCACCCTAATTTAGAGTTGATCTTAGATAATAGAAGTAAAATTTATTTAAAGGTTAAATATAAAAGGATAGGTATACTTACCTATATGATTTACTATAGATAAATTTATATTAATGTATTTGAAATTTATTTAGCTTTATCATAAAATTAACTACCTTAATACAATGAATATCTTATAATTTTAATTGACATAGAAAAAACTATAGATAAATATAATAACTTGTGCGATTGATCCTAATGGATACAAACCTAATTTAACACATGGACTTGATATATTAAACACTTGAATAACTTGACAAAAGATACTTCCTTGGAAGTATTTTCGCTCAACTATTATATATTTATAAGTTAAGGTGGTTTCTTGCTGCATAATTATTGAGAAGATTTATAACTTTATAGGTTAGTGGGCTCTCCTAGTCTAAACTCCTGATGCGCCTAAATTAAAAGCAATGATAAATATATAATATCTAACACACATAGACATGCAAATGACTCATATGATGTATATTTGGTTCCATTATTATTGTTTTAAATTGAAGTGTACTTTAATTATTAGCCTCTATAATCATTATCTTTCTCACAAATAATGTCTTTAAATGCATGTTGAGTGAATAGAAATGGGAGAGAAAAATAGGGTCAAAATTGGTCACTTCTTCTACAAAATTAAATAAATTAAAACTTAAATGGGAAATTTGAGATGTCCACACTAAATTTTGATGAAGTAAGAAACCAACCCTCATTCACATACTCACAACAATCTGAAAATTCAACTTAGAAATGGTTTGAAACAACACAAAAATCTGCAAGAAGTATTCTTCTTTGTTCATTCAATCTCCTTCAATTTAATTACAAGAAAGAATTTCTAAATATACATTGTTTTGCAGCCATATGGGCTGATGAAAAGCATTAAAAATCTGATATGAGACTGAAATATGATAGAAAAAATCAAATACAAAATGGTTTCACTCAATCTCTCTTCTTTCACTCGATTTGAGCTCCTTCAACCTGCATTCATCATTATAAATCACTACTACAAACAAACCATGAAATCATCAATCTTCTTGTTGTTGTAGCACACCTCCAAACCTACAACAAAAATGTCTTCTTGGTCTCTTTCAACCTTCTTTCAACTAAAGCCCTCAAGCTTCCTTCACACAAACTTCACTAGTTCACTATCTCCCAAAATGTGGAGCTCACTAGCTCCCTAAAACATGGGCT
>VDFB02155196.1:354035-454612 GCA_007258455.2 Sequoia sempervirens | reverse complement strand
TTTCCACCTATAATGTGAAATTTTTCTCTTCATCACTCGATGAGATTGCATTTCATATCTTGTTTTGATTATGTTTTTTACTGACTCAATGACAAGAATAAAATGCACTTTACCTGTGTATTACTTGAACTCCTATGTTGGGGTTTTAGCTACACTATGTGATTTATAATTGTATTTCTTGACACAGGCTGAGAACCTTAATCTAAATGCAATAACAATGTTCTTTTCATGCCATTATGATATCTCTATTCATTACTAAGTTGTCATACTTTTGAAGATTTCAATGTAACAAGCTTCAGGACCACATTTTGAATGAACTGATTGTGAATTAAACTTTGTAAAGAACAAACTCAATCTTGAGCTATAGCCACTACTCTGTGTTTCAAAGAACCTCATCACGGATGACATAGTCATTACTGTTGCTATGTTTGGATAACTATGATTTCACCTTGAGCTCTATGGGTGAGATGAATGTAAACAACCTATATTTCTTAATAATCTTTTCCCTCTCTCTGTTATGAAATAACAACTGAAATGGAAGAATTTTCAATTATTGAACTCTCTTTATTGTTTCAAAAAGAAAGTATCTAAAAGATTATACATAAATTATGAGTTGGGCTCAAACCCTCGTGGGAGCCACATTTACCCCACTCATTTGATCTGACAAAACAAAGACATGATTATACCTGTAGCTGCACATGAAGCAAACAAGTTAGAAAAAATGTGTATTTTGATGTGCTTTTTCGATGGCTTCAATGTTTTCTCTGATATATTCAACATATGGATGTTTGTTTGATGCAGATTAAGGTTAATTTATACATGAATGGGTAAATGATCATGTATGGTGTGCAATATTTCATTGCTTAGAGCATTGCTCTAATACATTGCTTTGATTTATCGCAGGAAACGAGAGCCTTAAGTGGAGCTAGGAAGGTCAAGACAACTCAGATGGCAGATAAACAAGAAGACTCGACAGATTTAGTCATTCTCAGGAAATGACTGGTTAACCTCCCTACATGATGTTCTTTTATATTCATTTACATATTCATGTACATGTTAATTTTGATTTGCATTGAATAAGCTAGAAAGTAAATGCTTAAACTCACAAATTGTGTGAGTTAAATGAATATTTCTCTCAATAAAATAACTTTTCTCAAAAAAGATGTGCAAAATCTTTCTATGTTTCATACATTTATATAAATGTAATGATTTTAAATTCTTGCAATCTTTTAAGGTTATTTCATTTGTATAATTGAATGCAACATAGGGAGGTTAAAAATGTACCATTTGCATGAAAGTTTAGAGGATTCTACTTGATTGAACCTATAGGTGAAAATTTGGTAACAGGTAATAGCACTAGATATAGGAATGAAAGAGAAAGATATCACAATAGGGATAATAAATGGGTAGCACAAACCATGGAAGTAGTAACTATAAGGTTATGTTAAAATAAGTGTCAAAAGAGGATGGGCGATTATACTAGGAAATACACCATTATTAGAATTCATGAATATTCCACATATGCAAAAGCATACATGTGGCATACAATGCACCCAATAATGTCTTATATAAAATAGAAAAACTAATTTTAGAGAAACCACTGATTGGGCCATCCATAAGCAACTATATCATGCAGTGTAATACCCCTCATGTTTTTGATACTCTTTTGTGTTGATTTTGTACTTGGTTTGTAATGGTGATTAGTTCACTGGATTGGTTGTGTGTGGAATCATAGTTTAGTTGGTTTGTTGCACTTGACATTACTTATGATGCTTGATGATGCATTATGTGGTGATTATGTTATTTGGTTATGTTATGGTTTTCTTTAATAATATATGTGGTGATGTTGTGATTCTATGTTGCTATGGTTTATGATGTGTTTGCTAGTGAGTCTTGGTGAAAGGATAGAGTGGCATCACTTGCTCACAAGTTCCCTGCTACCCCGTGATTACCTTTCACGGTGTGTTTGCAATGGAGATTTACATGCCACTAAATGTTTGTTTCTATGCAGGATGTAGGTACACGACACCAACTCCACCTACTTGACAATTTTGAGTGTGTCCCATAAACACAATGGGTATGATGTTGAAAAGGGAGTTGATAAGGAAGTGACCCCGTCCCAAGTCCATCACCTTATTGTGAGTCTTATGATGTCGTGGTCTTCACCTTGTCTTTGTTTCAGTGTTGGTTGTTATTGATTATTTATTTATTTGTGGATAGTTGTTATTTAAGTAATCTTTATTTAATGTGTGATTAATTAATGTTATTTAGTTGATATAATTATTTGTAGGTAATTGTAGTTAAGTTAATTGATTAAATTTTCTTGATTGAGTGAATAGTTTAAATAAAAATATTAGATGCTATTATGTGAATTATAATTTTAAATTTGTATAAGGTAAATGATATTAATTCTTGAATTTTTAAATTAATTAAATAGCATAAATGCTTTATTATTATCAAAAGAAAATAATTAAAAAAAATAGTTAAATAATAATTAGAATAGTTACGGGAGTGAGTTGGAATTGAATGCTAAACTCTTGTTAAAAATATTCTTGGAGAGAATATTGGGCATACTGTGAAAGACAAAAAAATCACTTCATGGAGGAAATTGGTTGGGAATGGTTTTTTTTGGTTTTTATGGGGTTTTAGGTTAAAAATTAGAAGAGGTTTCCAGGATATATTTTTCGGTTCATATTTTGCATCTTGCTGGAAGTGGAGATTTTGGGAAGGGCTTGGAAGTTGAACTCTGAAGGCGAAGCTTTTCTCCAAAACTTATTCCTTCAAGCTTCAGGAAAACAGGTTCCTTTACTGTTTATTTAGTTATTCTCTTGTTTTGAAAAGATTGTTTGTATAAATTTTATTTTGTAGAAATTTTGTTAATTTTGTAAAAGTTGAGAAATTGTTTGTACAAGAGGAAATGATTATTTTGTAGAAGCTTTGTTTTAAAATGGGAAAGATTGTTGGAAATTTCCGTGAATTAGTTAAAATCCTCTGTAGAAAAGTTTGTTGAAAGCTTCTCTGTAAAAAAAAAAGTTTGTTAAAAGTTCCTCTATGGAAAATTTTTGTTACGGCTTCTGAAGTTTCACCGTGATTATTTTGTTGCCTCTGTAGAAAACTTAATAGTGAAATTAGAGAACCTCATAAAAGATTATTTTTAAAACCCTCTTGTTAAAATTGGGGAAAAACCCATATCCAAATTGCCATAGAAGAATAGGATTTTAATATTTTTTTTCCAAATTAGTTTGTTAGCTAAAAAAAAAAAAATTGAAAACCCCTATGGAAATTTTCTTTACAATTTCTATAGAGAACTTCTGTGTAAATAATTTATTTTCTACTGGAAAATCTTGCTAAAATATGCCCAAATGATGCATTTGTATTAATTGTTTTATATATGAAATATATATATATATACCATACAAATTATATATATATATATATATGTGATTTAGGAAAATGTCCTCTAGAAAATATTCTTCCTAGAAAATATTGTTTTTTTTTTAGAGGGTTGTAGGTATTTTTCCATACGGTGAAATTGTTTAAAAAAAAAAAAATGTTAAAGGTGTTGGGGCTACCCCCACCATTGCCACTCCCCATAGGGGAGGTGCTACTGTGGAGGTAGCGCTCAGCGGTGCTTTCCATAGCAGCCCTCGCTGCCACCCACCCCCCCCCATGAGGGTTGGTTGTGGGCAGTGCCCACACACAACCTTTATGGTTGTGTTTGGGTGCCGCGTGCAATTTCTTTTAAAAAGGTTTATTTTATTAAAATTTAAATATTTTTATTAAATTTTTTATATACTGTGTACTTTATTTTATATATATATATATTATATATATATTTAAATATATATGTATGTATATATATGTATATATATATGCAATTATATTATGGTTAAATTATTAATTCATAATTTCAATATATGATTATATATATATATACGCATAAAAGTGTGTGTATATATGTATATGTATATGTATATGTATGTATATATATATATATATATATATACATTTATATATGTTGAAATTATAGAAAAGTTAGATGATGTTGAATTGCAATGTTGGGTTTTGTGTAGTGATTGATTAAATTAGAAACAAGTTTTCTTTTATTAAATTAATTAAGTTGAATGATATCGGGTAAATTATTATTTATTTTTCTTGGTAAAATCTTGCAATGAGATGTGTTAAATTGTGGAATACTTGGGTATGTGATTGTTTCATTCTTGAAATATTGTATTAACTGTTGTTTTATTCTATTGGGTTGTGGTCATGAGGAAAACCCTTAAGTTAGTTACACTTCTATAGAAGCTTAAGTTGCTTGTTAGGGACTTCCAGAGGTATGGGGAAATGATGTTGTAATTATGATCTTTTAATTTGATACTTGTCTCTATTTTGACTATAGCTGTTATTTTGAGATTATATTTGGGTTGTACCATTTTTATGGGAGTCAATTTATATGAATTTTGGTAGGATGGTTATGCCTCGTAGTTGTTCTATTTTTTGGTTCAATGTTCTTGTTGGTACAACCCCTTGGAATTTGATGTTATGTTTTGGGTTTCTAGGGAGAGTGGCTCTACATGGGTGCTGGTGCATAAAGGGGCTATCAGGATAACCCACGTTAGAGTTAGAGTAATAAGTGATAACCTAATTAATTAATTAGGGGGTGGGTAGTTAAACATTAACAAGATAATTGTGGATACCTCATGCACCGGTTAGTGCTTTTGCAGACTAAAGGTGGGCTAAGAAGGTCGTGGTTGGCAAGATTGTTGCCTCGTCTCCATGATAGGTTAACAGTTTCGCACAAGTCACCCTATGGGGTTGGTGCCTAGAGAGACTGTCAGGATAACCATAGATGGGGGCCGATGCCTAGACATAGGCAGTAAATATAACCCATGTAGGACTGTGCAATGACACTCTCCTCTAGTTTTCCCTTGAGTTGTTTTTGTTGCTAACCTTTGGAAGTGGTCTTTTGATGTTATGTTCCCTTTATGTGTGCTCTTGTTTTTCATGCTTGGAGTTTAGTCTTGTGTATATTTTTGGATGTTCTTGGTCGAGTTCCCTTCCTTATTTACTCCTAGCACAGGGGTGGTCGGGTGGAACATGCTACGCACCCTGTTGGGTTCCCTATCTTGCAGTTGTACCTTTCAGTGTAGAGTTTTGCAGAGACAACTTGATCCAAATTTTATATGTTTTCATATGTATACTTATACTTCTACTATACTGTGTATCGATTCATTACGTCCCTATGTGATTGGGTAGACTTATGATGTAATCTTGAGTAATTTCTCAATGAGATGTACCTATAGATTGATGTAATGTATAATCACACTATGTAATTCATTCTTGAACCATAATTGTAAATATCATTAATGTTGTGTTATATTTGAGAAAATATGTTCTTTATATTTCCAAGTACAATTTATTATGAATGCATGTATGGTTTCTTTATGGCTAATTCTTGTCACATTGTTTAACCTTAAGAAATGTTTAAATGAAGATATGTGAGTAAATGAGTTATGTTAGTAGAATTGATAATTACTTTTATCAACTTTTTTATGGGAAAGATTACGTAATGTCACCTCATGTACCCCAAAAGACTTAGGTTTTTAACTTGTAATCATTAGCTATGTTAGTTTCTTTAGTGAATTAAGTGTTTATTCTCTTTGTTTTTGAAAAAAAAAAAATTGTTGTGTTTTTAGTTGTCCTTTGGGGTTTGTGCGACAGGGTGTTACACATTTTCTGGCCTTTAGCAACTTATTCCTAGAAAATAGCGATGCCGCCTCAAATGTTTCCATGTTTTCCCTTAATTTTCATTAATCATATGTGATTTGACAATTAGCATGCATCACCAACTCAATCCATGCTCCTTCATTAATATTGGGGAACTACAAAAAACTGGCGTTTGAAGATAACAATCCCTTATACACTCCATCACTCATCGTGGACCCATCCCAAATTCTAGGGTTCAATGAACGATGAGAGTATTGTCGCAATGAATTTCATCTTGTTGGATCATCTTTCTTTAAAACCACATCAACATTTCTCCACTTGTCCTGCTACTTTGTTCTTTGCTTTATACGATGTCCTCAAGATGCTGCCACATTTCCCTTTTCCTTCAATAGTCATCACTTATCGCTGACACATTTCATCCTTTACGAGTTCTATCAATGTTGCAAGCATCCAAGCAATGAAATCTTAACCCTTGGATCTATGGCCCATCCTCAATCACGTTCACCTTCCCATCGTACATCGCCGATTCATACTTCGAACTCTAGATTGCATCAATGATAGGACATATGGTGAAGAGGCCAAATTTGATGAGGGCGCAGCCCAAGACTTAGAAAATAACCCACAAACAAGAGAATAATTTTATTATTCAGAAAATGGAGCTTCTTACATACAGAGGATCTCAAATCCCTAAGTTCTACAACACATGCAAGTTACAGAAAGCTACAGAATCACCCTTTCGCAATATGCGAGCTTGTCCCCAAAAAGCTACCCAAAAATTAGAAACCCACCCATAAATAGAGCTCCTATTTAGTTTGGAGCCAAAACAACATTCAAATTTGAGTTTAGGAGGTTTGGCGCCGAAAAATTACAAATTGAAGTTCAAATTTCAAAAGAGCATTTGCAATTGTATCTTCTAGAAAGTGCGCCAACTTCCTAGGGCCATAACTTTTGATCCAGGACTTTGATTTGCGAACCGTTTGAACCATTGGAAAGGTCTCGAAATCAATAACGTGCTCAAAATTAGCTATGCCAATTTCAGCAAGTTTCATGGCCGATTCGGGAACTCTAGGTGCCTCAAATCTAAATCAGAATATTTTCAGGTGCAAATTTGGGAAACTAAGACTGTAATATCTTTCAACCCAGGAATAGAAATAAAAATCGTAAATTGGAAATTTCATTGACAAAAAGGGTATCCAAAAATGTAAAAACATCTAAAAAATTGAGAAACTTGAAATTTAACTATTTTTGGGTGATGCAAGTTTGCCCTTACACCACTGGATGCTCCTGCATCAAACACCCAGGGTAATTTGAGAATTGACCCACCACGTCTCAGATGGTTGAGAAAAACCCAAACATTTGACCTCTACCTTAGGTAACCAGGATGAATCTTCAACAGGCCTTTCTTTCCATTTCACTAGATATTCTTCATACTGCCTGTTCCAGGTACTCCTTCCCATACGACTATCCAGGATTTCTTCAATCTCCTCCTTTTTTGAAGTAGGTGCTGGAATCCCACACTATTCCATTGTTGGTACTTCTTCTGTGCCACCTTCATGATACTCTATCAAATCTGAAATGTTGAACATAGGGGAAATGTTGAATCCATCCGGCAACTCTACCTCATATGCATTCCCTGAATCATGCCTCTTCAAAATTTTATAGGGACCAAACTTCTTCATCTTCAATTTGTTATATGTTCCCCGGAAACCTTTCTTTCCTCAAGTGGACCATTACTTCATCGCTAATCTAAAATCCTTATTCCTCCTTTTCGATCTGCCTTAGCCTTATATTGCATATTCATCTTATTAATGTGTTCTCATACCTTCTCATGTATATTCTTGATGTGCTCTGCAAAATCTTCGGCTTCAACACTTATTTTCTTCTCTTGGTCCATCTTCCTCAATTCTGGAGTGTTTTGGGGCTACCTCCATACACAATCCGAAACGGTGATCTACCAGTGCTTCTGTTGACAGAATTATTGTAAGAAAATTTTGCCTGGGGTAAGATCAAGTCCCATCCCTTGGGTTTATCTCCTACCAAAAATCTCAGTAGGTTACCCAGACTCCTGTTAACAACCTCTGTCTACCCATTTTTTTGTGGATGGTGTGCAAAAATGAACTTCAACTCTGTCTTCAGCTTCTTCCACAAGGTCCTCCAAAAGTACCCCACAAATTTGGTGTCACGATCTGAAACAATACTCTTTGGCGGACCATGTAGCCTCACCACCTCTTTGAAGAACAAGTCAGCAATGTGGACTGCATCATGGGTCTTCTGACATGGAATGAAATGTGCCATCTTCGAAAACCTATCAACCACCACAAAGACTGAATCATTCCCTCGTTGTGTCCTTGGAAAACCAAGAACAAAGTCCATACTTATATCCTCCCATGGCCTCTCTGGTATAGGTAAGGGCTGATATAAGCTTGTATTCTAGCTCACTCCTTTAGCCATCTGCCATACCCTATAGCTTTGTACAAACTTCTTCACATCTTGTGACAACTAAGGCCAATAATAATGCTCACTGATAATGGCAATGGTCTTATCCTGACCAAAATGTCCTACCATTCCTCCACTATGCTGCTCCTTTATCAGGTTCTCCCTCATGGAACTCCTCGGGATACATAATTGACTTCCCTTAAATAACATGCCATCCTGGATTATGAAATCTAGCGACCTTGTCCTATCCACTGTAACAAGTTCCTTGCAAGCTTTCCAAGCCTCTGCAAAATCAGGATCTTTTGCGTACAGTGTCTTAAGTTCATTGAACCCAACCACTTCAATCTGCATCTTTGTCATCAATGTATGCCTCCTACTTAAGGCATCTGCAACCCTATTTGACTTCCCACTCCTATGTTTCAAAACAAAGGTATAACTCTACAAAAACTCTACCCATTTCATATGCCTCTGATTTAATTTTCCCTAACTATTTAGGTACTGCAAGGCCTAATGATCAGTATATAGAACAAATTCCTTTGGCAACAAATAATGTCTCCATTTTTTAATGCTTGAACTATTGCATAAAATTCCTGATCATATACATAATACTTTCTCTTGGCATCATTTAACTTTTCACTGAAATAGGCAATGGGCTTACCTTCTTAGCTCAACAACTGCTTTCGAATGGCACAACCACTAGCATCACAATCCACCTGAAACACCTTGTTGAAATCTGGGAGGGCTAGAACAGGTTGCTCTGTCACCTTCTGCTTCAATAGTTCAAAACTTTTTGCCGCTCCACTGCTCCACTTGAATTCTTTTCTATTCCCTCTCATTATTTCAGTCAGGGGTCCACAAATACTACTGAAGTTTCTAATGAACTTTCTATAAAAACTAGCCAAACCATGGAAATATTTCACCTCGGTAGCAGTTCTTGGGGTCGGCCATTCCAGAATAGCCTTCACCATCTCTGGGTCCATCTTGAGACCTTCTATTGAGACAACAAACCCCAAGTACACTAACTCCCTCTTTACAAAACTACACTTCTTTAGATTAATCAATAGTTTCTCTTCTCTTAACTTCTCAAAGGCTCTCTGAATATGCATCAGCTGCTCATCCAATGTCTTACTGAAAATCAAAATATCATCTAAATACACAATAACAAAACTTCCCAGAAATTCTTTTAGTACCTCGTTCATGAGCCGCATGAATGTGCTCGGTGCATTGGTTAGTCCAAAAGGCATGACTAACCACTCATACAGGCCCTCTTTGGTCTTGAAGGCAGTCTTCCATTCATCTCCCTCTCGAATCTGGATCTAGTGATATCCACTCTTCATATCAATCTTTGTGAAGTACTGAGCTCCACTCAAATAGTCCATCAGGTCATCCATCCTTGGCAGGGGAAATCTGTAATTGATTGTTATCTTGTTTATGGCTTGGGAATCTGTACACATCCTCCACTCCCCATCCTTCTTTGGTGCTAGTACTGCAGGTACTACACATGGACTCAAACTCTCCCATATCAAACCCTTCCTCAACAACTCTTGAACTTGTCTGTTCAACTCCTCATTTTCTGCTGGAGTCATTTTATGAGCTGCCTTATTTGGCAAACTGGCTCTAGGAATCAAGTCAATCTAATGACTGATCTTCCTTATTGGTGGTAAACCCTCAGGTACATTATCCTGAAACTCATTCAACATCCTAGAAACTTCTTCTAGAACCTTCTCACTATCATCCTTACTCACTCTAGGAATCAATGCATAACACACACGCTCATGCTTCATACCTTCTAAAAATTTTCTTCCATCTATATAACAAATTCTAGCACTACTGCATACCTTTTCTTCGGTCTCCTTCAGGGGTTTCAACTTGTGACAAACCCCATCCTTTGTCAAGGAAATAAGTGTTTGCATGGCCATCATGTATAGCTCACCTATTGAACTGCCACAGCCTCCCCAACAACACGTGACATGCGTCCATGGGGATGATATCACAAAGTACCTCATCATGGTAGCTCCCGATCTTGAACTTTACTAGGCACTGCTCATTGACCAAAACTTTGTTGTCTTTCTACAACCAGGCAATCCAATATGGATGCGGGTGCCTTTCCTTCTTCAACTTCAACTTTGTGACTATCTCTTCTGACACCAGATTATCGGTGCTCCCATCATCAATAATGACATCACAACATTTTCCTTCACACTTGCACCTTGTGTGAAATAGATTCTTCCTTTGTTTTGGTTCCTTTTCCTCAGTCACCAGGGCTCTCCTAATCACTAGGGCTTCTCCCCTTTCAGCATCATCTGAATGTTCAGATTGGGCCTCCTCATCTGCATGCACAACCCTTCCATGACCTTTTGGCCTTTTGTCTGCCCTTCCTTGGTGTTTTGGACATTCATAGGCTCGATGCCCTTCTTCACCACACTAGAAACATGTTCCTTTGAAACCACCTCTTCCAGATCCTTTTCCATATCTCCCTCGTCCTCTACCTCTTTGATCACCACTATTTTGATCACGAGGGCGGTAGAAGTTGTCATTCCTTTGTCTTCGACTGGTACCCACATCTTCACTTTTCTTTTCATCATCATTTCGGCTTCCTGAAGGTCTTCCACTACCCCTTCCACTTTGACCTCCTCATCCTTTTTGCTTGCCATCAAGTATTTTGTTCAGCTTCTCTTCCACCTTCAGAGCAAACTGATACACATCCTCAATGGTGGTCATTCTGACTAGGCTTAAATCCTCCTGAATGCTCGGTCGTAACCCATTAAGATATCAAACTACCTTCTCCTTATTGGCCTCTGTGTGGCCTGTTTTGATGATTATCTTGTAAAAATATTTAGTATATTCTTTCATAGATCTGCTTTCTTGCTTCAACCCTTGCAATTTCTTCAACAGATCTAACTCGTAGTCCACTGGTATGAACTGTTTTTCTTTAGTTTCTCTACCATGTGATCCCATCTGTGATATTTCCTTTTCCTCTTTGATTTCTTTCCAACTGGACCTTTCCACCAAATCTGGCATGGCCCTTCAACTTCATTTTCACAAACTTAACCCGATCTGGGTCCTCTATTTCCTCATACTCAAAATATTCTTCTAGCTCGTTGATCGGTCGATCAACTCTTCTAGGTTCAGACTTCCGGAATAACTGGGACTTCTGCTCTGGGTCTTTTCTCGATCTTCGAAATGGCCCTTATTAGCCATTTGGTCTTGATCAATTGCTTCTTCTTCCTCTTCTACATTTGAACCTTCTTCCTCTCCTTCATCCTCACTTTCCTCCCTCGGGTTTAATCCTCTTCTCAACTGCTCTTGTAATGCATCAATCTATCTTTGAAGGGTTGCCAGTGCATCTCTTCCACCAACATTTCTACCACCGACCACCTCTGGCACCACCACGCTTACCAGGCATCACTCTTGGAGGCATCTTTCTTGACCTCAACCCACAACCACGGTCCTAGTGCGAACTGCCTCACGATTGACACTCTGTCCATACGCTCAAGAAAACCCGCTCTGATACCACTTGATGAGGACCAGCCTGAGAGACTTAGAAAATAACCCACAAACAAGAGAATAATTTTATTATTCAGAAAATGGAGTTTCTTACATGTAGAGGATCTCAAATCTCCAAGTTCTACAACACATGCAAGTTACAGAAAGCTACAGAATCACCCTTTCGCAATATGTGAGCTTGTCCCCAAAAAGTTACCCAAAAATTAGAAACCCACCCATAAATAGAGCTCCTCTTTAGTTTGGAGCCAAAACAACATTCAAATTTGAGTTTAGGCGGTTTGGCGCCAAAAATTTACAACTTGAAGTTCAAATTTCAAAAGAGCATTTGCAATTGTATCTTCTAGAAAGTGTGCCAACTTCCCGGGGCCATAACTTTTGATCCGGGACTTCGATTCGCGAACCGTTTGAACCGTTGGAAAGGTCTCGAAGTCAATAACACACTCAAAATTTTCTACGCCAATTTCAGCAAGTTTTGTGGCCGATCCAGGAACTCTAAGTGCCTCAAATCTAACTCAGAAGATTTTCAGGTGCAAATCTGGGAAACTAAAACTGCAATATCTTTCAACCCAAGAATAGAAAATAAAAACCGTAAATTGGAAATTTCATTATGATGAAAAGGGTATCCAAAAATGTAAAAACATCTAAAAACTAAGAAACTTGAAATTTAACTATTTTTAGGTGATGCAAGATTGCCCTTACACCACTGGATGCTCCTGCATCAAAATTATGACATGTGCACCTGCATGAGAATCAATGATACAAAATACATCACACATAAGATCTATTCAAATTAGCGAAAGAAACTTGAATAGATAACTCCATTGCTCATCACTATTTTGAAACTTAAGCTTTCAAATGAATCCATGATGAGTGATAAAAGAAAAAAGAAAAGCACTAGGTCCATCGCCCATCGCTAATTCTCCTCATAAAGTTTGCAAGAAATTAGCAATGAGAGATCCCAAAAATTTTCATTGAACACTTGCATCGTGTATCACTAATACAGAACTTATCATTCAAAACCTATCGGCAATGTGCAAAACACATGAGATACCACATATCGCTCATCGCTATTATAGACACGTAAAATGCACCTAATCTAGAATCACTAATTTCATTTCATCTTTAATTATCCTTCTCCTAACCATTTTAATCAAATATTCTTTATCTGATTAAAATTCATCATCATTTAAACAGTGCGGGGAGAAGACCCTGTCATGCTAGGCAACGGGTCTGTCGTGATGGGAGGTGGTCACCTCCCCCTGAGGGGGTCCTTAAGATTAATACTGATGGTTCTTCCCATGGAAACCCTGGTCATGCTGGGGTCGAGGGTATTGGCAGAGGTAATGATGGTGGTGCAGTTTTTTTCTTTTCTATTTACAAGGGTCAACACTCTAATAATCTGATGGAGGCCCTTGCTATTAAGATTGCTATTGAGCGTGGTTGCTCTTTAGGTTGGAGGAGGATCATTTGTGAGTCTGATTCTCATATTGTGGTGGATATGCTAAACAACCAGAGGTTGGATGATGTTAGTTGGCAGTTAGCCTCTGTTGTCAGACAAATTTTGAGTCTTTGCAGTTCCTTGGTTTATGTCTCCTTTTGTCACATCCCTAGAGAATGGAACAAAGTGGCTGATTGTCTGGCGAAGTGGACCTCTGAGAATGTGGATGGCTGGGATATTAGTGGAAGGGAGGAGTTACCTTCCGATTATCATGAGACCTTAGAGAGGTTATTAGTGGAAGATAGGAATATGTAATGGGGTGGTTGGTTTTTCTGGTGGTGGTCTTGGTTGGTGGGCCTCTGGCCTTTGCTTTGTACTTTGGTTTTGATTAAATAAAATTTTTACCCCTTCCTTTTAAAAAAATAAAAAAATAAAAATAAAAATAAAAAAAATTCATCATCATTCCTCTTTTAATTTAATCAATCTTTATTTAATTAGATAAATCAACTCTATCTAATTAAATATATCATTCTATTTAATTAAATCATATTCGTCTCTTTAATTAAATAAATCAAGTTTATTTAATTAATCTCCTAAAGTTATCTCTTTAATTAAATAAATCGTTATTTTATTAATCTCCTAAAGTTCCTTCATTTAATTGAATAAACCCAAATATTTAATTAAATCTCTAAAGTTCTTTATCTTCTCATTTAATTTAAATAAATCCAAATATTTAAGTTGAATGTCACAATCAACTAACCTCCATTAAAATTAATCAAATCATGATTAATGCTAATCTAATCCCCAGATTCTCTAGATTTTACAACTTGCACAATAAATCAATTTATTTGATTTATAATTTCTTCTATTTTCATTCAAAATAGCATCTTTATGGAATATACTTCAAATTCAAAAAGTCCCTCCAAAAGGACTTGTCCTCCAACATGGCATTAACTCCTCTTACATTGTCTCTTACATGTCTCCCACTTGGCATTTAAGACTCTTTCTTCTCCCTCCAACAAGCCAACTTTCAAAATTTCAAATTCCACCTAATATCATTTATTGTGCACATTCATCAAAATGTGCTCAACCATCATCCTCTCACATCTTGACAAGTGGAATTTGGCCATTGGTTGTTGAATGATCCCACATTCATCCATTTTGCCTCATCCTTCAACATTCTCATCTATAAATAGAAGGATTTCCTTTGTATTTTGGATCCACAACTTAGAGAAAAGTTACTCTCTTCACATTGAGAGCTAATTTTATCCATTTCATATCAAGTGTTCATCATTTTCATGATTTCATAGCTAGGTTATGCCAAAATTTCATCAAGGAGCTTCCACCATCAACAAATCTTCATCAAGCTTGCATAGGAGTTGGAAAAGGGCCAATTTCCACATCAAATTGGCACTTATTCCCCCATGGGATTGAGAGTTTGCATGTTTAAATAGGATTTCATTGCTCTCTTTGTTCATTTCTTCAATTTATTTCCTATTTGAGCATTGTAGATGAATTTCACGGGGAATCTTAATTCTAACTTGCATTGGGATCTAATATTATGTTGGTTTGCTATGTTTGTGCAGGTCTAGGATTGGGGTTCACATTTTGGTGCTAGAGGGAGGGCTATGTTTATTATGCACTTGCGACAAAAAGTTTGAAATATATCTGATGTACTTGCGACAGAAAGTTCAAATTATATTTGACGCACTTACGACAAAAATTTCAAAAGTTCAAAATATATAGCAGGTAGAAGGAGCCTATGTTTCTGACACACTTGCGACAAAAAATTTAAAATATATCCGACGCACTTGCAACAAAGAGTTCAAACGTTCAAAATATATATAGCAGGAAAAAGGAGCCTATGTTTCTGACGCACTTGCAACCGAAAGTTTGAAATATATCTATCTATTTTGTGATAGAACATTAGATTAAATTCTCTTTCTGTTGTTTTGTTTGTGTTTGTTTTTTAGACAAGTTGGCAGAAGGAGCTTATGTTTTTTATGCACTTGCGACATAAAATTTGAAATATATCTATCTGTTTTGTGATAGAACATTAGATTAATTATCTTTCTATTGTTTTTTGTGTTTGTTTTCTGACAAGTAGGCGGAAGGAGCTTATGTTTTTGATGCACTTGCGATAGAAAGTTTGAAATATATCTATATCTTTTGTGATAGAACATTAGATTAAATTCTCTTTTTGTTGTTTTTTGTGTTTTTTTTCTAACAAGCAGGAAGAAGGATCCTATGTTTCTGACGCACTTATGACAAAAATTTTGAAATATATTTGTTTGTTTTGTGATAGAACATTAGGTGGAAGGAGCTTATGTTTCTAACTCACTTGTGATAGAAAGTTCTAAATATATGTGACATTGGGATTGAACATTAGAATCGAACAAAAGTAAGAAAATTGGAGTTGAAGAAAATTGAGCATTGAACTTAAAATTGACAAAGCATTTTTAAATGCTTAGTGCTTCCATTCTATATTTTCATTTTCTATTTTAGGCCTAACTCACCTCAATTTTGGGTTTAAAATTAACCACTGATTTAATATCTTCAAAATTGGTTAAAATTGAACTTAGACACTTACTAGCTTTTTGATTTGGTCTAAAAATGAACAAACAACTTTCACACTCAAAATTTGATGCTTAAAAAGAATCCAATTCTTGCTTTGAAGGATTAAAATGAACATATGCATTTGGTGTTTTGTAATATTTTTCACAAAGTAATATCATTTAAAAAGGCGTATGCACTTCTCTCACGCTTCATGGTGATCTTGAGAATCAAAAGTCTTCTTGTGATATTAAGTTGTCAAAAAGATTGCCTCCACATTTCAATTTGGGTTTAAAATTGACAAATCTTGCGAGTGTGAGTGAAACATATCACGTGTGTTCTCTCTTTGTTTCTCAAAAAAGATCAATCAAACTACGGATGTGTTTGCTCACTATTGTTTTATCTTAGAGGGTCTACCTTTTGGGAAAAAGTAATCACCCAAGGGAAAAACCCAACTAGGAACACACTAAAGCCAAGCGACTTCCAACCGATATATAAGTGTGGGTACTTCAGGAAATAAAATTATCACGAGGATTATCCTGACGAGAAGGGCATAAATGGTCTCTCGCCGCATGGATGGTCCCCCATGAATGCAATGCTCACATTAAAACCCCTTGTTTAAAAATTCCAAAATCCCTATCTATTTATTGATGCAAGAACAGTTGTTCTAAAGCCACCCCACACTTTTATGAATTTTAGTAGAGATGGAAAGTATGCCATGGGATATATATGGGTATTGATGCTTGGTTGACCCAAGAAGTGAGTGCACTATAAGGGGGAGCCTGTGTGGTCAAGCGTCTAACCATCCATTGAAAGTAGGCATAGATGGACTTGTCCAAGTGGGGACTCAACAAATATTGTCTCAAATATCCATAGGGCTGTGCATGTTCTTGAAATCAAAACACTTTGCTTGATCGAAAACATTGGGAAAACAAACATTCAACATTGTCATCAAATTTCAAACCCTTTAGGAAGCAAATATCTTTGACAAAATTCAAGTGTTATTGCTTGCCCTAGGGATTCTATTCCTAGAGGTTTCTAAACATTTGGATTTACATCTCAATTTGCTTACTAAAGTCAAACATTAGGTAACATTTTCCTTGATTTCCTTAAGTTCCACATAATGTACTTTGTGGGATGAAAAGAAGTTAAGACATTAGACATCTAGTTTCAAAATCCAATCAAGAGTGTGTTTGTGGTATAAAGAAGTCACTAAGCAAAGCTAAGAACAACTAAACCCCACACATGTGTTTCAAATGACTTCACACAAAATCAAAATCCGGAAACCAAAGTCAAAAGCTCTTAGTCCAAAATCTCATCAAAAGCATCTCTCAATGCTCTACGAATTCAGACAAAGATTGCTTTTCAACTTTTACAAAAGAGCTTCAAGAAACAATCCTAATTTGTACTCATTTTATTATTGTCAAAATCCAATACTTTTTCAACAGTTTGAGCATCTTATTTAGAGTAAAGTATGTTCTTCAAAACTGAGTTCTTGTAAACAAGAGTCTTTTTTAGGTACACATAGGATCAAAGTCAACCTTCATCCATCTTTCAAACATCAAACTAAGATCATTTCACCAAATTTTTTTGAAAATCTTGAAACCATCCTTTATGCTAGACTTTTTGGAAAATTCATGAATCAAACATAAAATCATTTTGTTTGGCTAGGTATGTGTAGATGTATCCTTCTCCATATACTTAGTTAAATTAACATCAAATCATCTTTTTTTGGTTAGGTGTGGGTAGATGCATCCTTCTCCCTACATTTAGTCAAATTATCATCTTGTGAGCAAGTCTATCACATAGATAACATCCAACATCTTGGGATTTATTTGTTCATTGTCCAAAATCAAAACAATCCAAAACCAAGTCAAGGCCAAAAATCAAAATCCAAGAATCCAAGAATCCAAAATCAAGGTAAAAAAAAAATCAAAATCCAAGAATCCAAGAAATTCCCAAAAGCATAGCATCCCCCTCAAGATCTTCTAAGAGTTCAATCATCCATATCATCCACCTTTTCACAAATTTCACCAATCACATCTTTGATCTTTAATCATACTATATTTTCTCTTTTGAGCCTCATTTTATGGTTGAAACTAGATCGCAACACAAGGACATGGAGGCCAACAAAGAAACATCAACTTCAAGTGACCTAAGTCAAACCAATTCTGAAATCAATCCTGTTGGATCAAGCAATCCCTAACTAATCTCCCTCCATGATCACAAAATACTCAAGAGGAAGGTCAAGTAGAGGATATCACCAATAATACCTTCATGATGACACAAGATGAGATCACTGAAATGGTCCAAAATCCCAAAAATCATAGAATTGTCAATGCCATGATGAAGCTCCATCCCTCACAATATATGCTTGAATTAGAAAAACAAGGGGCTAAACTCCCTTCCAATTACGATGTGAGCATCATTGTGGAAAAACCTCTTGGGATGATGCCCCCAACATCATTCACACTCCCAATATCATCTACACCCCCATTTCAAAGCATCACTCAATCCATCCCACAAATTACATCATCCATTGCTCCAACTCAATCCATTGTTAACAAGGGGAGCACATTTCTCAATGCACTAAAAACACACCCCCTTGTGAATAATCAATATTTGGACACAAGCACCATATTGGGTCAATCCATCCCCCAAAATCCATCACTCCCATATGTCCCCCTCACCTTTCATGATCACAATGACCCATCATCATCATTTCACGCAACACCTCAAACCTCTCTCCCTATGACCTCTCAAGGGGAAGGTGGGCTATTTGGACTAGGGGGCATCTTTGACCCTTCATATTCATCATTTCCCCAAGGGAGTATACCACTCACTTTTCCACCACTTCAACCTTTTCCATTAACATCCATATCACCTCTCGATTTGGGGTTACCTCTATTACCACCACTCATTCAAAACAACCTCCCAATCATGAATCAAGTCATCACATCAAATCCTTTGAACATGCCACCAATATCGTAACAACAAATAGAAACCATTCAAAAAACCCAAGCAATCATCATACCATCAACCGTACCCCAAATATCTACAATGATAGTTTCTCAAGGACCAAGCATATCAATTTCATCGAACATATCAATCATACCATCCACTACACAAGTCCCAATCATCAATACAATGGTGCCTCTCATCATGAACACCATTCCAACTTTTCCACCACTGCCACCACCGAAAATGAATCCATCAAATCAATATAGCATTGTGTTGCAAGTAGCTTAACAAGCTGCCTATCAAAAATCACTTCAACAAATTCAAAATCAACAAGCTACATAATTAGCCGCTGAGCAAGCCACTCAGGCCGCTCAAGGAGCTCAAGCTACACAACAAGTGCAACAAGCACAATGAGCACAAATTTTTTTTCAAGCCCAAGCCTTATTACAACAACAACAAGCCATCCAAGCTACACAAGTAGCTCAAGTCGCACAAGTTTCACAGGCTGCACAAGCTGCCCAACATGCACAATCTTAAGTGCAAGCTGAAGTTCAAGCACAATCCCAATACCAAGCTCAACAAGCGCAAGTGCAAGCTCAGTACTAGACACAATTGCAAGCATCCCAACAATAGGAATATCAACAAGCCTTGGAACAATATCAAGCAAAGCAAGAAGAAACATTATTATCCCAACAAAAAGTATTGTTGGAACAACAACAACATGACCAACAATAAGCCTTGTTGGCACAACAACATGACCAACAACAAGCATTGTTGGCATAATAGTATCATGACCAACAACAAGCGTTGTTGGCATAGTAGTAAATGTAGGCGTATTAGCAGAGCTTGCAACAAATTCCCACCAATACACTTGATACCCCACCTATCACTCAAACACTTCAACCACTCCAAAACACATTCACTCCACCCCCCGATCTGCAAGATGACGTAACAATGCAAATCAAGTTTCTCTCGCAACAAGTGCTTGATCTTCAATCAGGGAAAACCACCAGAACACCAACCAACTTGTGTCCCTATCCGTTTGACAGGAGCCTTTTAATGAAACTATTCCCCAAGGGGTTTGAAATCCCTAAATTCAACAAATATCATGGGACAGGATACCCTAAAGATCACATCAGGGAATTCCAAGTGCATTGCATGGAGGTCGCATATGATGATACATATCTAATGCAGCTATTTCCTCAAAGTTTGGCTAGCCAAGCCATGGAGTGGCTCTCTCACCTTCCTCTAGGCATCAAAAAGTTCTAGGAGATAGTAGATGCATTCATAAAAAATTATGCCTTCAATATCAATATGGATGTTAGTTTAGAGGAACTATCTGCTGTTAAGCAAGCTAAGGGAGAATCATTCGCTTCCTTCCTACAGTGATGGAAATCCAAGGCCAATAGGAGCAAATGAGCCATGCCTAAGGAACAACAAGTTTGCATCATCATCTCCAATCTTGAGGGAGCCTTGTCATTCCATCTCAAGGTGCAAGGTATCACTATGTACGACCAATTGATCTCCAAGGTGCTTAACATTTAATGAGCCCTTATTGCACAAGGAGGGACACCTCCATATCTAGAACAACAAAATAATCACCCCTCCACCAGCTATAATGAGAAACCTCACACGTGGGAAAGGAACAAAAATTTCACAAATGATGGTGTAGTGGATGATAAGGTTGTAATCAATGTTCCGAGATAAAAAAAACCCAAACCTACCAACAACCACAAAATAATGATTGAAACAACATGCAAACCAACATGGTATCACAATAACCAACCAAAAATTAGGTCAACAACCTAAATAATCAAGGGGGACCACCCCCGTGAAACAAAAATTCCCCCAAGAAAAAGTACACTACTCTTGGGGAACCACTTGAGGTGGTCATGAAGAAATTGATAAACGAAAAATCTCATCAAGACCCCCACCTATGAGAACTACCAGGAACCCCAAGTGAAACTACCTTGGTACAACAAAAACTAGCTTTGTGACTTTCACAAAATCAAGGGGCACACCACTAACAGTTGTATGAGGTTGAAAAATTTAATCCAGGACCTCATTGATGACAAGATCATAAATGTGGAGCAACCCGTAGGAAACCAGGACCTAAAGATATACACAAATCCGATGCCTGACCATAACAAAGGGAACAATGATAAGGGAAAAGGAAAATACAAGAATGTGAACCATGTGTATGAACATGTTGTTGCGACACTTAAGGAATATGTCCCTATCATTATCATTAAGAGAACCAATGTTGATTGTGGAGTCACCACATGCGACGGAAAAGTCACCATCGTTGGACCATCACAACCACCTAGGGAATCCATGTCCAATCCAAAATCCATCCCACATGGTTACAGTGTCCTCGACCAACTAAAAAGAACTCCCGCTCAGATCTCCATCATGGAGTTGCTGAAAATATTCCCCACCCATAGGAAAATCCTAGAAGAGGCATTGGCTTCGTCCAATGTCTCTGCAGATCTAGATGCTAACCAGTTCCAAGCTATGGTCAGAAATATCACCACTCCAAGCCTCCTAACATTCTTTGATCAGGACTTCCCATCCCAACCATCACACAATCGTGCTTTCCACCTTAAAGTCCTGGTTCACAAAAATAAAGTCAAAAGGTGTTTGGTGGATGGGGGTGTGGGTCTTAACATTTTTTCCCTAAATTTGATAAAGAATTTGGGACTCTCAAAGGATTCCACTGAAGAAGGTAAGGGCATCACGATCAGAGCTTATGATGATCATGAAAGAGTGTCTGTAGGCATTATCTAGCTTCATGTTCAAGTAGGACCCGCCATTATGGAAACCACATGCCAGGTCCTAGACCTTGATCTACCTTATAACATTCTCCTAAGGCATCTATGGATCCATGGGATGCAAGCAGTTGCATCGACCTTTCACCAATGAATCAAATTCTCATATGAAAATCAAGAGGTTACCATCTACAGTGATCCTGAACCCTTTGCCTATTGCAAAAGCCTGGAAGCCAAATATTATAAAATCCCTCAAGTTTCAAAGAATGATGAAAGCCCCACCACTCCATATGTATACCCAGTGACATTATCCTCCACTTTTGAGATAGATACACCCTCCATTCCTGATATCTCTAAAATCAAATTCATTATCCAAGATGATGGATGTGGGAATTACAAAATGAAGAAAAATGCTTTTGTGGTGGGAGAGTTACCACAATCTCCTTGATCTCACAGACAACCTCAACCAGTGGGAACATCATCCCAAACCTTCATAGTAGGTTCCTCCAACTTCAAGAGTTGGGGAGACCTAGGTCGAGAAGTAATAGAAGAAGACCCATCAAACCTCTTGTACCAAGACAACAGACTAGTAGCTGACCTACCTATGGATGATAGCAAGTAAAGGCTTACAAATGATGCTCACCATGGGCTATGACAAGAACAGAAAGCTTGGAAAAAATGACAACAAAATTTTGGTACCTCTCATTCCTAAGACTTTTATGAGAAATATTGGTCTTGTATGTACCCCTCTGAAGGTGGCCATACTTGGCAGAGGTTCCTCGGTTAGGGAGGTCAAAAATCCTCCTCAACAATTAGCACCCACCCATCATGTACTCGTATCCATAGATCAAGTCATAGATATATGTAGTGAGGAAGATCCCATAACCTACTTGCCCATGCTTTTTGAAGATACCTCCCTACTCATAATTAGCACCGTGTCTTTTGAGACCAATTATTGTCCAATCCATGAAATAAACCTAGTCTACCCTGAGCTCATTGATTACAACCAATGAGGACCTCCAATTCTGGACACTTTCAAAAATGATGAGGCAATCTCAAAATTCATGGGACTAAGGGATACCATACCATACAAAGATCACAAGGCTAGGTTTGATATCATACTGGACACACAAGCCTACTATGGGGAGACAATTGAATCCTTTAGTCACAAAAGCAAAAATTTGAGAATAATCTCAAGGTTGTTGAGTGAAAACCACACTATGGCACTCTCTGACCCAAAAACAGTTAAAATAAAGGACATATCCAATGGTGAAAACCTCTCTGAGGCACCTGAGGATGAAGGATTCAATCTTCCTCTCAGTGCTCTACATCAGGAAAAGTCAGTAGTTCTAGCCAAGAAGTGCAACCCAGTCAACTTGGGAACAGAGGAAACTCCCCATATCACATGTTATGTTGAATCATTGATGTTAGAAGAATAGGAACTCCTAGCTGCCTTTTAAAGGGAGAGAAAGGTCAAATTTTTATGGAGCTATGTCGACATGCCCAGGCTTGATCCAGAGATTGTGGTCCACCATCTAGCAGTTTACTCTAAAGCAAAGCTCGTCAGACAAAAGCTCAAAAAAATGCATCCCCAAATAGCCTTGTTGGTTAAAATGGAATTAAAGAAGTTACTTGATGTAGGGTTCATGCGACCAATTGACTATTCAGAGTGGGTATCAAACCTTGTACCTGTTTCAAAGCCTAATGAGGGAATTTGTATATGTACATATTTTAGAGTCCTGAACAATGCATGTCCCAAAGATGACTTCCCAGTTCCTAACATTGATATGATTGTAGATATGACCATGGGACATGAGATGATTTCACTGATGGACAGATTCTCCAGTGATAGCCAAAGAGGATCAACACAAAACAACTTTTACTTGTCCATTGGGGAAATATTGTTGGAACATGATGTCATTTCACCTAAAGAATGTTGGAGCAACATATCAAAGGGCCATGACCTTAATATTTCATGACATGATCCATAAGACTGTGGAAGATTATGTTGACGACATATTGGAAAAATCCAAAAATAGGCGAGACCACATAGCAGCATTAAGTTCCATCTTTGACAGACTTGAAGAATACAAGGTCCACCTTAATCCAAAGAAGTGCATCTTTGACATACAATCAGGGAAGCTGTTGGGATCTATTCTTTCCATGAGAGGGATTGAAATAGATCCCACTAAGGTAAAGGAAATCCTTGAGATGGAGGCATCCAATACTTTGAAATTATTGAGAGGCCTGCAAGGAAGGTTCCAATCCATCCGTCGGTTCATAGCTCAGCTAGCAGACAAGTCAATCCCATATTCCCACCTACTCTACAAGGGGGTAGCATAAAAATGGGATGAAAAATGTGATCAAGCCTTCAACAAGATCAAAGAGTATTTTCTCACACCTCTAGTGCTTATTCCACCAATCCCAGGAAATCCTCTAATCCTCTACATATCAACAACAATAGCAACTCTCAATGCTCTCCTAGCTCAACATGGTGAAAATGGAACAAAGAGTGCTATCTACTACATTAGTTGGACCATGGTAGGGCATGAGTTAAATTATTCCTTCATTGAAAAGGCTTATTTAACAGTGGTGTTTGCCTCACAGAAGTTTAGACACTACATGTTAGCACATAAAATCAAACTCATTACCAAGATCAACCCACTCAAGTACCTACTTTCTAAAGCAATGCTCACAAAAAGGATGGCCAAATGGGTCATGATCCTATCAGAATATGACATGTACGTAGAGCAGAATTCCATCAAAGGAAAAGTCATTGCATACCAACTAGTAGAAGCACCAATGTATTCAGAGAATCCGCTAATTTAAGAGTTTCTTGATGAATCCATCTTCAACTTGAGCATAGCGGACCACTGGAAGTTGTACTTTGATGGTTCCTATACACAACATGGATCAAGAGATAGGGTCTTTTTCATTACCCCACAGGGAGATTGCATACCAAGATCCTACAAGTTGGCATTTCCCTACACAAACAATATTGAAAAATATGAAGTCCTCACCATAGGACTTAGAATAGCAGTGCAGTTGCATATCATGGCTCTCAAGGTTTATGGGGATTCATAACTAATAATCAATCAAGTAAATGATGAGTATTAGGCTAAAGACAACAAGCTAACTCCATACAAGAAATTGGTTTAAAGTCTTAAGGAGTCCTTCATTGAGATCACATTCGAGCAGATACCTAGAGAAAACAATAGAGAGGAAAATTCCATGGCAACAATTGGATCCCTATTGGATATCCCTCGCAATGTCCCAAAGCATGAATTCTTGGTAGAGCAGCTTCTCATACCTGCATTTGAGGTATCAGAGTCAGAATTTGTATGCAAAATCATTGGTCCCGGTGATCCCTGGTATCACGATATATACACCTATGTGTGAATAGGGGTCCTACCTGCTAACTTACCCTCAAACCTTAAGAGAACCTTTGTCAAAAAGTCCTCTAGCTTCGTTATCCTAGGAGATACCCTTTACCATAGGAGCATAGAAGGAACCCTGTTACGATGTCTGAACGCTGAGGAGGCATTGACCCCCTTGACTGAGGTACATAACGACATATGTGGTTCACATTCGAGCGGTATGACCTTGGCCAAGAAATTATTGAGGAAGGGGTACTATTGGCCTACCATGGAGAGAGAAGCACATGATTATGTCAGAAGGTGTCTACAATGTTAGCAGCATGGGGACCTCATCCATGCACTAGCTCAAGAGCTACACCCTATTGTCACACCTTGGCCCTTCTCATAGTGGGGGCTCGATCTCATTGGAAAAATCACCCCCACCTAATCCAATGGTCACAAGTTTATCATTACTACCACTAAGTACTTCACAAAGTGGGTGGAAGCCATACCCATGACTTACATTACTGGAAAGAAAATATCAAAGTTCATCCTGACCTATTTAATATATCGCTATGGTATCCCACAAGCCATTATCTCAGTTAATGGGACACCATTCAAAAATTAGGATGTCTATGACCTGTGTGAAAAATTCAAAATCCAACATCGCTTTTCCACCCCGTATTATCCCCAAGGAAATGACCAAGATGAGGCTACAAACAAGACTATCCTTAAGATCCTCAAGAAGATGGTCAATGAACCTAGTCATGATTGGCATCTCCAACTAAATCCCACCCTCTGGGCCTATCGAATCAGCATCCGCATACCCATAGGTGCTAGCCCCTTTTCTCTGGTCTATGAATTAGAAGCCATATTACCCATCAAGATCGAGCTCTTGTCACTGAGAGTATCACTACAGAATCTCATGGATGAGGAATATCGAATATCATGACTAAACGAGTTGGAACTACTAGAAAAATGGCACATGGATGCCTTAAACCATTTGCATGTGTATCACAACTAACTAAAGTGAAGTTATAACAATAAGATCAGGAGTCATACATTCCAAGAAGGAGAACTTGTACTTAAGGAAAATCAGAAGAATGTCCCAAACCCAAATGACAAAGGAAAATTTAAACCCAATTGGTTGGGACCATTTTTCATCATAGCAAGTTACAAGTCAGGGGCATATTGTTGGGAGATTTTTGGATGTTGTGGTTGTTTTGCTGATATGTGGTTGTCATTGATGTCAACACTATTAGCATTGTTGTATTGAAGGTTGTAAATGTCGAGAATATTGAGAAAATTGTTAAGAGAAAGTTGCAGGTTACCAGTGGAATAGTGAAGGTCATGAAGGTGTCTTGTTCAGTATGTTGAAGATCAATTGTTGTGGACTAAAGGATTTATTTCTGAGAGTATCTAGTTCATCTACCAGAAGTTTTAGAGGTCTGCATGAAGATTTGATCGTGTTATGTTCAGTTGTTTTCTAACAGTGTTTCTGTGGTTTCTATCAGTGCTCTTGATTGAAACTTATGTAATTTTTGTAATCATAGTTGTTGTGGATGCCTCTCTATTAGTTATTGTTGTTTATGGATGCTTCTAGATCATTCTCTATCTTTTTTGTACATATGCATTGATCGGTGTGCTCGTGCTCGAATATTTTTCTCGTGTGTGTTTGGGTTTTCATGTTCTTGGCCGACATGATGGTTGTAACGTGTTGTGGATCCTTGAAGATTGAAACTTGAATTTTTGGAATGATCGAGGATATTGTTTTGGGTCACATCATAATATTACCTGACGGTGTTTGATTCACATTAAAAATTTATTTATAAATTTGGGTCGACATTGTAAATATGTTTTATATTTTGGCTGACAAAGTTGTTAATGTAAATCTAGGTTGTGGATATATAAGAATGGTTTTTTGTGCGAAGTTAGTTTGTGTGGTGTGAAGAAAATCCAGAGAAGAGAAAGTGTGTGAACATTGATCTATTCATTCGATTGCATAGCAGAGTGTGAAGAATTTTGAGCAAAGTGTGAAGGATTATATCTGTACTTAATTGGAACTATAATCAAGCTTTTGTAGAAGCTATTTTCTCAGTTCATACCCTATGGATCTAATCTGAATTGTTGTGTATTCTTTGGGTGATTATCCCTCTTGTATTTGAGCAATGAGCTCTAGGCAGTGTGCCTGAATGCATGTGCATTCCCATTCTTTTTCATTATAATTTTAACAAGGTATAATATTGTGGACTAACATCCACTGTGGTTTTTCCCCTAACAGGGTTTCCATGTAAAAAATATTGTTGTTCTTGTGTTTTTGATGTGCTAATTGTTTACAGTTTATTGTTCATTCATCAAATCTAGATTAAGTTAAGTTAAGTTGAAAATTTTAAATATTCTATGAAAACTGATTCACCCCCTCCTCTCAATTGTCTATCCTTGTTTCACAAACAATTGGTATCCGAGCAGGTTCCTCTGAAGAATTTTAAAAGCTTGAGGTGATCCGAGATGGCATCATACAAGAAGGATAGTCCTAGATTTGATGGAACAAACTACTCACTGTAGAAAACCAAAATGGAATGTCATTTGAGATGTTTAGGTGAACACTTCTAGAAGATCACAAAGAATAGATATGTGATTCCTCAGAATGGTCCTTCCACTCCTGATGAAATTAAAGAGGCTAAGAATAACATCAGGGCTATGGAAGCTTTGTTGAGTGCTCTGATGGATTCGGAAATGACAAATGTGATAGGTCTGAAGACAACTCATGAGATGTGGATGAAGCTAGAAACTTTGTATGAAGGAGATGCACATGTGAAGATGGCTAAGCTACAGAGTTTGAATGGAAAGTATGAAAATTTGAAGATGGGTGAAGTTGAAAATTGATATTCTTTTATGCAAAAAGTAAATGAACTAGTGATGAGTATTAGATGTGTCGATGGTACCCTGAAAGAGGAAGAAATTGTAGCTAAATTGCTCAGACCATTGCCTCCCTCTTACAAAGAAAAGACTCATGCAATTGAAGAAATCAGATTAGTGGTGAATGTGACAAGACATACACTAATTGGTAAATTTAATGCTTTTGAGTTGAGTGAATTTGGTGAATCTATTCCCAAGACTGAATCTGCATTTAAGGCTACTATATTCGAAAGAAACAAGCAAAGATATGATTTGGGAGAGTGTTCCAAAAATTCATTCAAGTATGAGGAAGAAATGAAATAGCTTGAAGATGAAGAAAGAGAGGTAGAAGAGTTGGAAGCACTAATTGTAAAGAAAGAAGGCAAAGGACAAGGTAAGTATAAAGGAATGTTTCCTATTAAATGTTTCTCTTGCAATAAAATAGGTCATTTTGCATCAAGGTGTCCTAAAATAGTTCCTAGGTCTAAGCCTAACAAGTTTAGATTTCAAAAGAAATGTTACTATGCTAAAGGAGTGACCAATGAAGAGTTTGATAAAGAAAATGGAAATACACATGACCATTTGTAGGTGTATTAGAACCGAGTCAAGCAGAGTTATTACAAGAAGATCAGGAGTCAAACATTCCAAGTAGGATAACTTGTACTCGAGGAAAATCAGAAGAACATCCCAAACCCAAACGACAAAGGAAAACTTGAACCCAATTGGATGGGACCATTTGTCATCAGAGCAAGTTACAAGTCAGGGGCATATTGTTGGGAGATTGTTGGATGTTGTGGTTGTGTTTTTGATATGTGGTTTTCATTGATGTCAACACTATTAGCATTGTCGTATTGAAGGTTGCATATGTCGAGGATATTAAGAAAATTGCTAAGAGAAAGTTGCAGGTTTCCAGTGGAACAATGAAGGTCATGAAGGTGTCTTGTTCAGTACATTGAAGATCAGTTTTTGTGGACTAAATGGTTTATTTCTAAGAGTATCTAGTTCATCTACCGGAAGTTTCAGAGGTCTGCGTGAAGATTTGATCATGTTATGATTAGTTGTGTTCTGACAGTGTTTATGTGGTTTCTATCAGTGATCCTAGTTGAAGTTTATGTAATTCTACTAATCTCGGTTGTTGTGGATTCCTCTCTATTAGTTCTTTTTTTTTATGGAAGCTTCTAGATCATTCTCTATCCTTGTTGTACGTCCGCGTTGAATGGTGTGCTCATGGTCGAAGATTTTTCTCGTGTGTGTTCGGGTTTTCATGTTCTTGGCCGACATGATGGTTGTAACAAGGTGCAGATCCTTGAAGATTGACATTTGAATGTTTGGAGTGCTTGAGGATATTGTTTTGGGTCACATCATAATATTAGTTGATGGTGTTTGAGTCGCATTAAAGATTTATTTTTAAATTTGGGCTGACATTGTAAATATGTTTTATATTTTGGTCGACAAAGTTGTTAATGTAAATCTGGGTTGCAGATATATAAGAATGGTTGTTTGTGCGAACTTAGTGGGTGTGGTGTGAAGAAAATATAGAGAAGAGAATGTGTGCGAACATTGATCTATTCATTCAATTGTAGAGTAGAGTGTGAAGAAGTTTGAGCAAAGTGTGGAGTATATCTGTGCTTAACTGGAACTATAATCAAGCTTTTGTAGAAGCTATTTTCTCAGTTCATACCCTGCGGATCTAATCTGAATTGTTGTGTATTCTTTGGGCAGTGAGCCCTCTTGTATTTGAGTAGTGAGCTCTAGGCAATGTTTCTAAATGCATGTGCATTACCATTATTTTTCATTATACTTTAAACAGGGTATAATATTGTGGACTAACATCCACTGTGGTTTTTCCCCTAACAAGGTTTCCACGTAAAAAATATTGGTGTTCTCTATGTTTCTTATGTGCTGAATGTTTATAGTTTATTGTTCATTCATCAAATCTAAGATTAGTTAAGTTAAGTTGAAAAGTTTAAATATTGTGACAATTGATTCACCCCCCCTCTCAGTTGTTTGTCCTTGTTTTTCCAACAATTGGTATCAAAGCAGGTTCGTCTGAAGAAGTTTAAAAACTTGAGGTGATCCAAGATGGTATCATACAAGAAGGATAGTACTAGATTCAATGGAACAAACTACTCACTATGGAAAACCAAAATGGAATGTCATTTGAGATGTTTAGGTGAAAACTTCTAGAAGATCACAAAGAATAGATATGTTATTCCTCAGAATGGTCCTTCCACTCCTGATGAAATTAAAGAGGCTAAGAATAACATCAGGGCTATGGAAGATTTTCTGAGTTCTCTGACCGATTCAAAAATGACAAATGTGATAGGTCTAAAGAAAACTCATGAGATGTGGACAAAGTTGGAAACTTTGTATGAAGGAGATGCACATGTGAAGATGCCTAAGCTACAGAGTTTGAAAGGAAAGTATGAAAATTTGCAGATGGGAGAAGATGAAAATATTTCTTCTTTTCTGCAAAAAGTAAATGAACTAGTGATGACTATTAGATGTGTCAGTGGTACCCTGGAAGAGGAATAAATTGTAGCTAAAGTGCTTAGATCATTGCCTCCCTCTTACAAAGAAAAGGCTCATGCTATTGAAGAAATCAGATTAGTGACGAATGTGACAAGAGATACACTGATTGGTAAATTTGTTGCTTTTGAGTTGAGTGAATTTGGTGAATTTGTTCCCAAGACTGAATCTGCATTTAAGGCTACTATATCTAGAAGAAACAAGCAAAGATATGATCTTGGAGAGTGTTCTAGAAAGTCATTCAAGTATGAGGAAGAAATGAAACAACTTGAAGATGAAGAAAGAGAGGTAGAAGAGTTGGAAGCAATGATTGTAAAGAAAGAAGGTAGAGGACAAGGTAAGTATAAAGGAATGTTGCCTATTAAATGTTTCTCTTGCAATAAAATAGGTCATTTTGCATCAAGGTGTCCTGAAAGAATTCCTAGGTCTAAGCCTAACAAATCTACAATAACTCATTTGACTGCAAAATCCAACAAAAATTTCTGACGAAATATGTATAATTTGATGTATTGTCAAGTGCTTGTAAAATTTGATGTGTAATTTTCAATTTTTTAAAAGTTTATCCCCGATGTTCGTCGAAATTTCGACGAACCTAAGTTTCATTGAAATTTTGACAAACATGAAAAGTAAGAAAAAAATCAAATTGTGGCCGACATAAAGAAAAGTGAGTTCACTGATTTATTGCAACAGTGTTTTTCTATACTTGCAAATTTTCTCTACTTGAGATAGTTTGTGGAGAACTAAGGACGATTTTCTTGGGAAAAATCAGAAAAAATTGAAGAAGATATCGCCAGGTTGAGGGTAGTCATTGTCTTTTTTCATAATTCAGTTGTGAAGTCAGATTTGTAGTTCTAGGTTTAAAAATCATATTTTAAAGCAACATCTCATCAAATTTCATTTTTAGAGGTTTAGGGTTTTGAGAATTTCATGTCAAGATTTTGTTGTGTGGAAACACCATAAGATCACAACCAAGGAATAGATTCTTGTGACTGTAATTATGTGATCCATAACTCTATTGGTCATGTGGCACAATTGTGCTATAACAAATACAGGATGCATTCATGTGTGACCCAAGTTTAATGTGGCTATGTTGTGATAGAGATGGAGGCACTCATTTAATGTAGTTAATTAAGGTTGTATAATGTAGGTGTCAATCATCATTGGGTGCATTTAGGTTGTCTCAAGTTTAATAGGTTACGATGTAATTATAGCATGATCCAAGAGTGATTACCTCTTGCCGCAATAAAGAGCCTATAAATCTAGTTGATATGCAGAGTGGTTGTGTCTATCATTATTATAAAGGTGGGGCACCCTAGGGCACATGATATGGATTATCATAGCCCGGAGAATGTGGTTTCGCAAGAGGACAAACATGGAGCTATGAATATCAAAGATGAAGTTAATGATCCTATGGAATAAGATGATCATGTGCCAAAAAACATAGTTGATGATGGTATAGATACATTGATCCATGACACATTTAGTGGCAGAGCTGATCATGATGATCGAAATGACTTTGATGATGTTCATGATTTACCTATACTTGAGAAGGCATACGAGCCCCTTTATGAAGGCTCCCAAACAACTCTTCTCTCTGTTATTGTTGTTGTTGAACTTGAAGGTTATGAATGGTTTATCAAACATAACAATCTCATGAATGTTAAGGTATGTCATATATGCCATCTTTTTTCATCTTTTTTAATTGTTGTTAGTTCATCACTAGTAAATAAAGGATGAAATATGTACCATTAATATTCTTTATATTAATAAATTTTTTTTGTTGTAGATTGATTGGTGAATTTTGTTACCACCATCAAATATTTTACCTCGCTCATACTGAGATTTATCTGGCATTATGAAAGATATCGGAATGGAGTATCAAGCAATAGATGCATGTCCCAATGATCATATTATATATCATAAACAACATGAATTTGCAAAGAATGCCCAGAATGTCATATCAGTAGATATCAAACAGATCAACTAACAAAAAAGTTGTCTCGC
The DNA here is from genome assembly GCA_007258455.2 of Sequoia sempervirens. Lineage (NCBI taxonomy): Eukaryota > Viridiplantae > Streptophyta > Pinopsida > Cupressales > Cupressaceae > Sequoia > Sequoia sempervirens. The sequence goes on along the minus strand of VDFB02155196.1, from coordinate 422,435 downwards.
AAGGTTCTTCATTATATTCCCATTATTCCATGTATGCAACGATTATTTAGGTGCGAAAGCTTAGCGCAATTTATGGATTACCATGCACAAAATAGAAGTGGAGATGACATTCTTCAAATTCCTGTAGATGGTTCTACATTTAGGGACATGGAGGAAAAATGGCCATACTTTAAAGAAGAACCTCATAATCTTAGGCTTTCATTGGGAGCGACGGTGTCAATCCATTTGGAGAGCTGAGATCTATTTACTCGGTGTGACCTGTTTTTATTATCAACAATAACATTCCTCTATGGATTTCAATAAAGAGAGGAGCACATAATGTTGTCAATGATTGTTCCAGGTATTTGTTTACATCAATTTTCTTTAACGTAGTAGCATCTCATTTGTCTTATTTGTTGCATAATGACTTATATTTTTTCATTCAATAGTCATGTATATTAATTTATATATATTGCAGTAAAATGGTTATAATAATTATGTAATGTTTATGTTCATTCAACTAGGTAAGTACCAAGTTAAAGATATGACTATATATATCGAGCCTCTTATCGACGAGTTACTAAAGTTATGGAATGGCGTCACTATGTATGATGTCTCTAGACTAATAAGACAAAGACAATTTCAATTCCATGCAATGCTTGTATGGACAATTCATGATGCCCCAGGGCTAACACATTTTTGTGGTATGTTATAACGTTCGACTGCACTTTAACAATATTTAATTTTATGAAGTAGATATCATGCATGTTTTTAAAATAATCTATTCATTATATATAATTATAAAAATTGACATATTTAATCCAATTATATATGATCTTGTAGGTCTTCAAACAAAGGGAAAATTTGAATGTCCAATTTGTGGTCCAAAGATGAAATCTCGTCATTCAACAAGTTTAGGAAAGAAGGTGTTTGATGAGTATAGGCACTTCCTCCATAGAAATTATAAGTATCAAACTACTAAAAAACATCTTTTTAATGGGAAAGAAGAGACTACATCAAAACCACGAAGAATGACACCTCGCCTATGGAAGTTGGAATATAATAGAATTAGTCGTCAAGGTTATACATCAGATCAAATTGTTTATCTATCATATATGATATGTTTTGAATTTATATTTTTATATTATGTTGTGTTTACTCATGTTTTAATTGACAATGATTTTCATTGTTAATTTGTTTAACTTATATGCTTCATGAAGGTCATCAAGGCATTAATGGCTAGCTTCCACAAGGACTAAAAAGTTATCCCAGACAATTTAGTAGGTTTCCCTACTATGAGCAGCTACAAATTGTGCATTTGTTTGATACAATGCATATCGGAAAGAATATAACAGAAATGTATGGAAAATATTGCATGGAAGGCATGACAAAGAAAAAATTGTCAAAATTTGTAGTGACATTCAGGAAGCCAATCATGCAATGAAAAATGTCATTCAATTAAATAGCGATGGAGACCAAATTAATATAAGTTCCCTTCCTTGGTTATTAACAGAGCAACAAAGCAATGCTATAAAAGAATTCATACGAAAAATTTGATTTCCCACAGGATTTGTTGCAAACATAAACAATATAATAACAAAGAAAGGTGAATTTGGGTCAAGGATGAAAATGCATGATTGGCATACCCTCATTAAGGTAATTATTCTGGTATATTATATACACTTGTATAATGCATGTACTTTTCACTGTATTATGTTTACTACTTTTAGAAAAATAATGAAAATATCATTTTATAATTGTTGCAATACGCCTCTACCTCTATCTCTCCTTAATAACTTTGACAACAATGTCAAGCAAGTTATATATGATTTTGGAAAATACATGAGGTAAGTAGTGATATTTGTCTCAATTATTGTATACATCTTATAATTTCCATTTTTTACTTGTTATGTAATATACTTATATTTTTTTTAAATCTCATTAATATATTTGTGCCTTGAATCACTTGTAGATGGCTGTCATCTAAAAGAAATCCATAAAGAAGATATAAATTATTGGAAGAGAAAAATTGCTCATCTAATGTGTGAAATGGAAAAGTGTCTACCTTCGACATTTTTCAATGCATAAGAACACTACCTCATACTCCAAGTTGAGGAGATTGAATTGTGTGGACCTGTACACACAAGGTCAATGTGGATGGTTGAGAGGCACTTGAAATTTTTGAAGGCTTTGGTTAGACAAAGAGCACATCCTGAGGATTCTATGGTGGAGGGATATATGGTATACCAGACCATGGTGTACATTAGTGAATATCTTCCTAAGTTTGCAACAAATATCCATGTAGATCGCATTTGGGATCCCAACTCCATTAACAAATTCAAAGGGGAGTACCTGATAGGGAAAGGTAGATTGAGGAAAGTAAAAGGTAATTATAAGATGGTCATGGAGATTAATTGGAATACATTTTATATATGGTTTTTATGTATATTGTGCTTATTTAATTTTTAATCTTCAATATACATCAATTATAAATTAAGGTCATATACTATGGTATTTAACTAATTATACGTCGTTTGTGAATTTCTTTTTTTTTATACAGTTGGTCCAAAGTGGGATGCACTACATTTTTACATCGCAAACAATCTTGATTGGATGACGGTATGGATTGAACGATGTCAACAATCTGGTCGCGCATTAACATGGGAAGGTGTGGCTTCATTGGTTAAAGAAGCTCATCGTAATGGAGATTCCAATGTTATACAAAGGGAAATTGATTTAGCATATGGTTTAAGAGATAGACAGGTACGTATAAATATATTAATCACCCATATTATTTAATTATTTTCAATTATATTGATGTATATATATGTTGAGATTGTTTTCTTTGCATACATTCGGCCAAGAATAAATATGTTTATCAACTGACGATATTGCAATAATTTTTACATGTTTGACATATTGTAGGTGAAACAATGGTCATAAATTTTGAATCAAAATGTTGGATGACATGAAGAAAACTTGCAATTCTAGTATAACTACAACCTTTCAAGTGACTAATGTTTCATCTAGAAGCAACATACATCCAGAAGTCTTAGAAAATCAATACTATGGGATTTTGGATGATATACTTGAGTGTGACTTTAAGTCCTTCAGAATAATTTTGTTTATCATCCTATGGTACATGCTATGATTGAATGAAAATGATCCTGAAGGAACTTTTATTGAACATGATAATAGATTTACCATGGTTAATACAAGGTCGATCGAGCGAGCTGGAAATGAGCCCTATGTTCTTCCAAGCCAATGTGAGCAAGTATTTTATTTAGAGGTTCCAGGTAAACCAGGTTGGTCATTTGTTGTTATACATGATCCAAGAGGAAGGTCGGTAAAGTATAATGTGGTGGAAGAAGAAGATACCGAAGAACTAGAAGATGATGTAGATGATGATCAGGATCAACAGTTAGTTGATGATGTCCCTGATGAAGATGTCGAAAAGGAGGAACTAGATCATGATGATGTAGGCATTAATGTTCATGAAGATGATATCCGTGTGGATGATGACATTATCAAAACTGATATCGATGATGATGATGATGATATGACCAATCCTTACAATGTCGAATCTGGATCGGATGATGTAGACAAAGAGTTGGATGAAGAAGAAGATCAATGACATTGAAATGTATGAGTTATGCGATTATATTATCTATTTGATATTAATTTATTAATAGAATTATATTTGACTTATGTGGTTACATAATTAATTCATGATGTTTTTAATTTTTATGCCATTACATAACTAATTTAATGATGTACTTTTTAATGTTTGAAAGGTCAAAAAATTAAAATATTTCAATCGTGATGTTAACAACCTTGAAATTAGTGTGTTTTATGTTTCATGTGATCATAAAAGATTAAAAAGTCAGTTGTAGAGGTGGTTGTTTAGTGGTTGACTTGTAAATTCCTTTAAAATGCATAAAGTGATCATTGTAATGGTTGTTGATGGTTGAAGATTTAAAATACAAGCTCTTGACATTTGAAAATCTGTGTTTTTTCTTCAAAAATTTTGTATTTTTCTTGTTATGTAGCACTGTACGGTCACATGCAGCCATATTTTGATGTGAAATCAATTCCAGGTCAAGAAGATATGTAATATCTTTTATTTGAATCTGATTTGAGGGCTTAAGGCATTGATTTGAGTTAGAAAGCTTCATTTCTTTGCATATAGCCTGGTTACCCTGTTTTTGAGGGTTTTGTAGTCCAAACATGATATAAAGGGGCTCTTACACTTTTTGTGATTACTGTAGCTTGTGTAAGAGACCCCATGGATACTATTGTAATTGTAGGATGCATGAATAGGGCGTAGGATGAGAAATAAAGAAGGTATAGCTGCTGTCCTCAAGAGTTTTGTGAAGAAAAACATGTGAAATGAGAGGTTCAAGCCTAGGTTTCAACAAAATAGTATGGGAGATCTGATTTTATGAATTTTTATCCATGTGCAGACCTAATGGGTTGTTTCTAAACATTGAATATAAATGATATACATACACACACATATATATATATGTATGTATGTATGTATGTATGTATGTATGTATGTATATGTATTTTTAAATGTAAATGTAAATACAATTACTGGATGCTCTCCTAGAACAATAAATGCAACATATCATTAAAAAAATCTATATCTATGTATATAAATGTGTATTTCTAAATGTAAGTGTAAATGCAAAGAGCATATGGTTTTGTAGTGTTATAGATACAACATATCCATAAATTAATGTAATTAAAATTCTAAAGTCTTCAAACATATAATATGAAATCGATCAAACTATTAAACTACGTGAGAAATAAATGAAAACAGTAAATGCATATGTATGTGTATTTGTAAATGTAATTGTGAAATAATAAGAATAATGAAAATTATAAAAGAATACAAGGGGAGACCAGTGCCTTATTGGGTATATGGAGTCTAATGAATATCTACAAATGTGAATTTCAATAATGGCAATAATTCAAACTATCAGGCATAGAAATTGTTTACAACTTGTGTAAACGTGCAAGTGAATAATTGACAAACTCTTCTTGAGATAGAATGGAAATTCTAGTTATGTGATTCTTCTTATTAATCCAAGTAACACTTCCCAATTGTTGTGATTGATTAAAATATTTTAATCCCTACTTTAGAGAACTGAATAACCAGATCACACATATATAGCAAATGTACAATGATAAACTGAGTATAAACTTGTTATATCAATTTAAACAATAGAGAAGCATCAGAATGGAGACAATCAAATAACTGCATAAATTTAACAAACAACTGATACCAAAATCTTAATCTACAACTTAGATATCTTCATTTACTCCATCAAAATACATGCATATGAGTCTTTGTATATCAAAATTCATTGTCTGCTACAAATGACCTAAATGCCATCTGTCTGGTGTCTGTATCTTGGCTCTCTTCAACACTTAGTTCTCTAGGAGGGCAGTTGTAATCTTGAGTTTTTAGTTCTTTAGGAGGGCTAAACAGAAATATGAAATTACAAAATAGAACCTTGTAATCGCATTTGATGCAGATTCAAATACTAGCCATCGATCCTTCACTTTGGTTAGATGATCAAATGGCTGCCTTCAAAACAAACTAACATGATCTCCATCATGGCAATAAGGGCCCACCATATTATGCATTGCCAAGGAAATCCACATGGCACTCGCTGGCGATATCGTGATCGATAAAGACCTCACAACTTTTGATCATGCAATGGCGGGCAACCATGGATCTCAACCATCAGTAATCCTATTCATTCAACATAGTCGCCAGCTTTGTCATTAACCATCAAGCATCTTTCCTACCAAGATTATAACATCTCTGTTGATTTGAAACACGTGCATCTCATAAATTATTTAGTAACCCACTACATAATGTATTTAAACCAGATAAATGTATCAAAGTATTTCTATCATTTCTTTGGCTTCATTAAATGAGACACGTGGCGCTCACCCGTGATATCGTGATCAACCAAAACAATGTGGTGGGGTCATCACGGGATGGCGGGGAATGACTGAGATCAAATGATAATTGATCTACGGTCACGCAAACTTGTCCCTCTACAAAATATAAAAAATTTATTAAAAGAACGAGGGGACATCACTAGGCTGATGATAAACAATGACATAAGTTGTTTTTTAAACGAGGGAACATGAGACCATCCAAGACTTAGGAAATAAAAAATTCAGGCGAAGGAAATAAAATGACAAATCAAAAGGGGCCCAATCTAGACGAAATGATGGGGCTTAAGTTGTTTTAAAACCCTCCCCAAAAAATAATGGCCCAAAAGATCCCACCCAAGGTGTAAGATAAACACTAGGGTTTTACATGAAGACAAAGGTAAAACCCCAACCTTAGGCTTTTCCCAAACACCATAGATGACCAGAGACATAAGGCAGATAAAAATGGAACACAAAGAGAAAATTTTTGAAGTTCCATCACAAGGAAAGGTCTCCTCCCTTGGTAGTGATAACCTCCTCCACACACAATCCTTAAAAATTATGAATAGAGGAATATAATCTTTGAAGAACTCAAAATTGATTCTCTCCTACCTGATGAAATTAGTCATTTTATCCTTACAAACATTTATAGTGATTACTAGAGGAACATAGACCAATTCTTCATAATAGAAGAATTTGATCATACTTTTCCAATGATGGCATTATGAGAAAACCTTAGGTTAAATGAATAATTCCTAGCTAAGTTCTTTAAATAATGTCCAGCCATATAAGAGAAGACTGCTGCTATGTGCACCTAGATACCATGGAGAAAGGCTCTTTGGGATCTTTCATCAATCATCCTACATTAAAAAACACCAAAAGTCTCCTAGCAATTAGACATAGGAATATTTAAGATGACTTACAAAAAATTTATTGCCAAAGCATAAACTTATGATGACTTAACCAGGCCTAGTACACACTCCCTCCCCATTAACCACTTAGACATATGGAAATTAAATGTGAATTTTCTGCTATTTTTAGTCATGTAGGTTTCCAATAAACCACTTGGTGGTGTTTCCCTTCAATTTTATTTACTTGAATGAAGAGCAAAAGTCCTTTGATTACAATTAGAGAATACATTTGAGGCCTTGGTTGTGTAACTGGTGGACCATAGTCACATTTAACACTTGTTAAAAATTTTGGGAGTTAAAACGTTAAGTAGATTTGATTTGTGATGGAGACATTTGGATGGTAGTAACAATAACTTGCAATCTATCAGGACTTGATTACTTATAACCTGTGAAATTCTAGCAATGAAATGATAGATTAATCATAAAGTCACCTTGCGATCACATCACCATGAAAGAACTTCATCCAACATCCTTATGAGTGCAGGTACCACCAAATAGGTATTTTCCAGATCTATCTTCCTTGAGCGAGGGAAATTCAGGAAGAGAAGAGGAAAGTGAGACATGTAGTATGTCTAAAAGAGGGAGATCAACTAGAGTCAAAAAAAGATTAGAAAGAAAATTTGTAAAGCAGCATGGGAATTTTCTTGCTTAAAGGGGTCATGTTCTTATGATGATGAGAGCATAGGCAATGTCGAGGTTCCCTTGAGGTACAAACATCTACGGAAACAATGGGTACCCGAGGAACTTCCTCTCCCTTTCCCTCTCTCCCTCTCCCTTTCCCCCTCTCTCTCTCTCATTCTTCCCCTTATTGGTTGTTTTTACTGTAACTAGGTTGGTCTTCTAATCTACCTATGGAATTTCCAATTCCAATCAAGGCTAGCTCGACAGACCTGGACCAAAGAGGATTTTAAAGGCCTACACTTTGGGCTCTGCAAGACCCGGGAGGGTGATCCCTTAATGCATTTACAACCTCTACACCATTATTATAAATGACATTAAAAACAACAAATAATCTCATTTAATAGCTCAACATAATATGATAATACCATATAGAATTGGTTGTTCATCAATAATATCAACTATTTGGAGCATGAGATAACTACAACACATTCCACAATATAAAATAGTCATTGATTTGCAATTTGTAGCAAGCTCTAGGTAAAACAAAAAAATAATGAACCATACAGATTAGTACAACTTAGATCAGTGCCATATATCCATTGGGGGAGTCAAATTCATAAACATCTAAGGGTTTATGACAGATTTAACACATAGCATATAAGATCTTTGAGAACATTGCTTTACAATTTCATCAACATGTATTCTAACCCAATACTTCTTATCAAATCCTTATACAGAACATATCCACCTACAATCACATTCAAGCATTTTAATTAATTCCTTAAATTAAAGCCAAAATAGAAATCATACACACCACAACAGTGAGATGAACGAGACAACCCTTGATTATCTTATTACAAATTTAGATATGCATGTACAATGGAGAGACATGAGTTTGAATTAATCATTTCAATTCAAATGTCAGCACTGTCATAAAACCTAAAATCGCCATGAATTCAAAACCTACTACAGAATGACTCAAAACCTAAACTGCATTTTCCTTAAAACCATTGAACTTTACAATTTGCTCTGCAACTCTACCTAGACTCGACCAAAGATATCTAACTTGCTAATCCGTACTTATAGCCTTGAAATCCTTCTTATAGAAAATGAAGGAGAAAACAAGCATCGGGCAAAAAAGTACACTTGTCACTAGCCAATTAAAATACCTGGTGATATTCCAAAAATCGTTACAACAACAATCACCCTGGAGAATCTTCTTGTTCATAATGCCTGCTGAGAATGGTTGATGCAGCAGTAAAAACCCTCAAGAATCTTGCGCCCAAACTGCCACCAAAAACAAAATTGAAATCAATTGCAACTGCAATAGCTGATTTTCCAACTGTTAGCAGCCCACTCCTTTTACTATTCCTTAGTTAAATATTTATTTACCCATTTCTGGTATTCTTTATCAGTTGGCCAATCAAAATTAATTACCTCATTCACCTTGACATTATAAGGTGTGTATTTAACTTCTACCTGATTTGCTTCCCTTTCAAAAGATTCTAAGAATCATCTAGTGCTAATGATTTTTTCCATATAGCTCACCAATAAATCATAATCTAAGTCATCAAAAAATAATTTAATTTGATCATTGATGACCTCATTTGCCTAATCCTGCCACTGTTGGAGTGACCTGATATTCCCCTGCTCATCAATTATGTTAGGTAACAATGTATTGCCCCAATCATCAAAATTCTTCACCAACTCCCTGATCTTCCTACTCAAGTCATCTGGTAAGGTCTGAAAACCTTGCAATGATTTAACTAACACCTGAGTAGGCCTTAATGATTGGGGCCTATTATTTATGTCAAACCTTGAGGCCTTATACATTATGTCTAAATCATTGGCCCTAGGGATCCAATTTTCAATTAATGGTATCAATATTTCCTGATCCCTATCAATATTCTTTATTGCATCTAATAATAAAGAATATAAAGAATATATAGATGACAATCTATTATCAACCTTCTCATTTAGATTCCTTAATACAGCAGTAACAAACTCCTTTTGTTTTAGAAGGGCTCCTTCCTCACTTACCTTCAAGGATGCCTGTAATTCTTCAATTTTATGCATTAGCTACTTCTTCGAAGGATCAACAGAGTATTCCATTTCTTCATCAATTTGTTCCAAAGAAGGATTGAGGGATGGAGTTTGACTGGGAGACCCTAGTGTGGAAACAATAGGAGAAGCAGGAGGCACTGGCCCTAATGTGGAAGGAAATGTACTGATCCCTGGAGCACTTGATGTCTCCCCAATCTGTTTGTACCTTAACCTATCCACCTCAGTCTGTAACTCAACATTCCTTTGTTACATCTTTCTATATTCCTTAATTAAGAGATTATATTTCTCCATTAGGCTTTTCTTTTCAACCTCCTCTCTTTTAGTAGTCTTTTGGGCCAATTTGGCCACATTAACAATCAAATTAGTGGCCTCAGTGGTTGAGGTCTCTAAAGCCCTCTTTATTATTAACCCTCCTCTTTAATTTGGGCTAATATCAGTAACATTTGGCTTTCTCCCTTGAGGGGCCAATGCCCAAATTGCTAAGGTCTCATATTCTTCACTAAAAGTAGAATCTTGCAATGCTTCATTGACCTCTTCTTCAGAATCTTGCAAGGGATGCTTGGACTTCAAAATAGCATTAAAAGCTGACATTTGCAATGTCCCATTTAGGAAAAATCAAAACACCAGCCTAACTTACCAGCTTTCTCCCTTCCTTAGGAGTGATGTTCTTGAATTCATCCATTAATTCAACTTTCACTTCATCATCATTCTCTTGGTCTGGCCTGTCAAGTCTCAATTCTCTTCTCTTCTTACACTTATCCTAGTATTCTTCCAATTTCATTCTCCATACCAATTGCAAGAAGACAAGAGTTTTTACAAATGCATTATCATCTAGAAACTCCTTACATGCCTCAATTCTTGCATCTTGCACACATTTACCTTTCATATCCAAATCAGATAGAACCAACTCAGCTGGCCTAGGAGAGGAAGGCATACCAATCTGCATGTCCTGATCAGTAACAACAATTTCATCCACCAAATCCTCATGTGGTTGATCATTATTTTGCCTCTTAGGACTTGGCTCAGATGGTGGTGGTGAGGGACTATCCTCAGGTGATGATTCCAAATCAATGATCTTAATTTCCCCAGGCATTTTGAATTTTGGACCTAGTTGTGTAGGAAATTTCATTATTTGTTTCCCTTTTCTATCCTCTTCTTCCTTATCACTGCTATCATCTATTTTCCTCCTATAAATAGGCCTCTTTCCTATAGGTTGGTATGTTGGTCGCGTTTCAATTGGCCTAGCACCTTGCTCCTGTATACCCAGACTCAACTCCAAGTTTATCTTCATAGTCCTCAAAGTGCCCATGATTTATTTGAAGTTATCCATTAGAAAGTCAATTTTCTTATGGTATGGATTGAATTCCAACAATGGATCATACTTTGGATCCATTTTGTGCACAATAGCCAATAGCTTATCATAAGCTATCCATTTCTCCTTGTTCAACTCCTACATGCTTAGGTCAAATTCATTTCTAATCAAGTCCTCGGGAAAGTTGAAATCATGCACAAACTTACCACCTTTTATCCTTTGTCTGAAAAGGGAAAAGAAACTCTCAGGATCATGCTGTTGCTTAGGACCACACCTCAAATGATAGTCTTCAAAGAATTTCCCAAAGTGTACCCAGCCTCCTTTTGAAAAGACAAAATTTGACACCATTGTATAATCTGGGAATAACGTTCCTTTACCCTTCCCAGTAAGGTTGTCCTCATGGATACAACCAATTTTCCACATAACCTCTGCAAATCCCACCCTTGGTGGCACATTGTATGGCAATATATGAGGGGTCCCTTGAAAACCGTACACCCTCAAGACAGTGCTGACTGGGTATGGAATAATGTCACCCCAGTTATGGAAAACCTTCAATTCTAGCCTCCTCCCTTTTGGTCTAAGGAAATCATGCAGTCCCTTAGGAATCCTGGGTACATTTACCATCAGCCTAGCTCTCAATCTAGAAGCAAAACAATTGTCAAAATGCACATAACTAGTGTTTTCCTTGTTACATGATAAATTTGTAGTCCACATCTGTACTTGAAATCTTTCTCCATCAACTAATTGCCTTAATTCCATCTTCTCAGAGAAGCAATCAACATTCTTGTACAAGAACATATACATTAACATAGAATACTAGAAGAATTGGGTGCCTGTATCATTTTTCTACAACTTTAACAACCCTTCATGTATCCTTTCAGCTAACAAAGAAGCAAAATCATAAGTCACAGAGAAGTTAGGGTGTTGTATTTGCACCCCCATGAACATGTAAGCAATAGCCATCACTGTGTTAGGATTGAAACCCAAAATCTAGCATAGTGAGTAAAAGGTGGCCAAGAAATGATTTGCAAAGTAATTCAATCTGAAAGGTTCTTGGTCACTAGGGCTAATATAAAATCTCAAACCTCCTACCCCAGCCAAATGAGGTTGGAGCAAATTAGCCCAAGAGTGATGTCAACTTCCCATAATCCCTCGCTTCATTTCCTCACTGATAGGAACTAAGTACATACTAGGCTCACTCAAATCAAAACCCATCTAATTTTCTCCACGTTAACAAAACCCCTTCCATCATTATCTCCTCGACACCCTCGCAGGAAGGTCATATCGCGCAGCCAGCTGTCTCTAGGCAAGTCTACATCGTGGAACACATTTGGTATCAATACCTTCCCCATATCATACACCCAACCATTCAAAAAGGTGAGAAAATTCCTCTATCCAAACTATACCCTAACATCTCCAAACCTATAAGAGGGAACTCCTAGCATCAACTTGTGTTGGAATAATTATACACTAATCCATCCCCTAGGGTTTTTCCTCACATCAAAACCAACTCTTCTTCCTATCATTTGTTGACAAGGAAATTGATCCAGAAGTCATCATATAGGTTTCTACTTTAAATAATCACCACGTGAGTGTTGCTTTGTCGGGTACCATCTTGAGGAAACTAGGGCTTCCTTTAGTTATCTCAAACCTTAGATAGATTAGGGCTAAAAAAAATATGAAATTATAGAAAAAAAACTTTGCAATTTCCCATAATTCAATTAATCTATAGCCCTAAAACAATTATCAATAAGTCCTACAACAAGCACACAACAAATTTCCCCAAATTCGAATTCAGAATAACTATGAGATACAGAAATTGAACTCACGGATTTGCACTTGCATAAACCCAAATCCTTGTTGTAACAAATTGCGACTTCATCCTCGGCTTCACAAATTCTCCACAAAGATGTTTTGAATGCTTTGTGATACCAAAAGCAGAATAATAGTTACTTTATTTTGATCAAACGAGGGTAGTAGATGGCATGTTTTCCATTAAAGCTTACTCACGCACTGCATGAACGACTCCATTCATATTTGATGCAGGTTCAAATATTATATGTTGATCCTTCACCTTAGTCAAATCATTGAATGATTACTTTCAAATCAAGCTGACACAATCTCCATCATGGCAACAAGGGGCCCACCATACTATACGCTGCCAACAAAATCCATGTGGTGCTTGCTTGCAATATCATGATCGATAAAAACCTCACAACTTTTGATCACACGATGGTGGGCAACCATTGATCTTCAACCATCGGCAATCTAGTTCATCTAACATAGTTGCTAGCTTTGTCATTAACCATGGAGCATCTTCCCCGCTAAGATCAAAACACCTTCGTTGATTTGAAACATGTGCATCTCACAAATGCTTTAGTAACCTGCGACATAATGTATTAAAGTTGAATTAATTTACCAAAGTATTTCCATTGTTCCTTTGGCTTCACCAAATGAGACACGTGGCACCCACTCATGATATCGTGATCAACCAAGATAGTGTGGTGGGGTCATTGCGGGATGGCGGGGAACGGCTAAGATCAAACGATGATTGATTAACGGTCATGCAAACTTGTCCCTCTGCAAAATAAAAACATTTATTAAAGGAATAAGGGGAAATCATTAGGCCAATGACAAACAATGACATAAGTTGTCACTCAAATGAGGGAGCACAAGACCATCCAAGACTTAGGAGAAATAAAGTCAAGTGAAAGAAATAAAATGGTAAAACAAAAGGGGGCCAGACCTAGACGAAGCAATGAGACTTAAGATGTTTTAAAACCTTCCAAAACGTAACGGCCGAATAGATCCTTCCTAAGGCATAAGATAATATGAGGGTTTTACAAGAAGACAAAGGTAAAACCCCAACTTTACGCTTTTCCAAAACACCATGGATGACCAGAGACATAAGGCAGGATAAAACTTTGAAGCTACATCAGTTCTGTTGATGTGTTTTTATGACCACTAACATAGAAGAAATTTTCCAACGACGAATCTATCCTCTCTTGAATAAAGTATCCAGCACGCTAAGATTGCAAGAAATTTTGTGCGTTCAACTCCAAGGTTCCTTCATGTAGTGGATAGTCTCAGTTGGCTCGATGTGATTTTGTTGGTATTTCAAGGGGACTTACAAAATTGTTCAACAACGAAGAAAGGAACCCAAATGCTCGAAAGGTTTGTCTATAAATATCTTGTTTCCTAAACTAACCAAAAAGTACTAAATTGAAATGGTTGCAGGGATAAGAAATCTCTAATCTACTCTAAGGAATGGGACATGGCGATCAATTCTTGTAGACTTCAACCAGGCTCCGCTTTGCCTCACTTTGGACAGCCTCCACAGAACCGGTGCAATCTTCAAGGGGAGTAACTAGAAATGTTCAAATTATAATTCAACAATGGAGACACCGTCACAATGATGCATGCCAACATAATCAAAGTTAAGCCCGCAATATTCCAGTTGACCACACAAGGCGAACCCACCATCAGCGAGCCCGCTAGTGGTATGGATTTAACGAAGCTAGCTTAAATTAAACACTACATTCCACAACTATTACCTATGTGCATGAAATGAAACTTATTCTAATTTAAGATTCTATTTGAATTGGAAGGATGAAGAAATCTTGATAACTGCTCACAAAAAAAGATGAAATCATCATCAATGAAAAATCTTTTTATTGAGAGAGTGTTCACAACAACTTCTTACAAAACATTCAATGAGAAAGTTTTCCTTCCTCTTCAATCTACACTATAAATCTATACTAAGATATCTCTAAGTTGTCTCCCTATATTCCTATCTCTGAGCTAATCTAATGAATTACAAATGAGGGGGGGGATGCCCCTTTTATAGTTGGCCCATTCCAATGGATGACTCATATTCAATTACAATGAAGGGATCAGATTGAGCCACATAAACCCTAACCCTAAAAACCACCACCAAGAAGAGGGGTAATAAATGTGCCATTAATGTCCACCATCCTTCTAGAAGATTCCTGTCTAGAAATGTGTTCACATTTTTTTGTTCTTTTGACTGCAAACTGGATGAGTCTGGTCACCACTGCTTCAATTTCTTGGACTTGGTATGGCAGGAACGTTCTTGATCAAACTTCAAGCTTGTAACCTCTTTCTCCTGCTTGACAATGATTTTCTCCTTCCTGTCACTGCATCCTGAGTTGTGTGAAGTATGTTGGAGAACATCCTCTGGGTCATCGAAGGACTTTACACTTAAGGAGAATTTCTCTACTTTTTTCTTCAATCTTCCATGATGTTAGTCTCCAACATCTGGGCCTTCATCTTTTCCTCCATCTTGAACTTGAAATATTTTCTTGTCTTGGATTCAATCATTCCTTCTTGCCACTCACCTAACTGCATTGGGTGCAAGACTTAGCCATTTCTGATAACATCTCCCTTCATGATTTGAACATAAGTGATACATCATGGAGGGGCTTGAAATAGGTAACCTTATTTCATCCTACAGTTGCAATATTGTCTCAAAGTATTTGCTCCATCACTTCAAGTCCTCCTACCTTGGTCCCGATATTCATCCTGCAAAACAAATAAAAGAAGAGCATCAAAACAATTATAGTATAAATCACTTTACTTACCCAATCTCCATGTTTTGATCTCCAAAGCCTGAGCGATCCCCAGATCTGATAGGGTTCATCGTTTCCCTCTAGCAAACCTCATCTTCAAATTCCTCATTCCTTAGCCAAATTTCCAACCCATTTGCCTTAGAAATAATTTATTTCCTATAGGAAATTCATCAACCAAGCGCCTGAGTAAAATCTCCATCATAAAGTCTTTGGCAGGGTGTGATGAATTTCAAAATCATTTCTTTGTCGAAGATATCCAGTACCTAGAAGAGAATTTCCCTCAAAAAACATCAAATTCATGTGTCCATAGATGAAGAGGTACATTTAATTTTTGCAATTTATACCTTAGAAAAATATTTCTCACCAAACTTTATTCTTATTCCTCCTATCTAGGCATATTTGCAGGGTTCAACTTTCAATTCATTATTCAGGAAACTCTCCAAGCATTCCTCCCATCTCAGGCGCATATGAGAGGGTCTACTTCCAATTTTGATGCCTTAGTTGAATTTTCATCTCCTCCATTGGCTTGGGAAAATATAGGGGTCTCTACTTCCAATTTTCAACACTTAGAACATTTTCCAACTCCCCCCACAAGTCAAGGAACATATAGAGGTAACTACAAGTTTTGAACACTTAGAAAATATCAAACTTCCTCCTCAACTCTTAGGTGCATATGACCCTTCAAGCTTTGAGTTTATTTTCCATAGAAATTTTCAACATTCTTCTCCTCAAGGTTGGGCGCATTTAGGACCCTAAGCTTCCAATTTTCATAACTTAGAAAATTTTCTATCTTCCTTCATTGCTTGGGTGCATATGACTAGCTCAGCTTCAAGTTTCAGGGACTTAGACAAATTTCCAATCCATCTCCATGTTAAGGCGCATTTCAAGGTGTGTACTTTGAGTTTCAATGCCTTCGTGAAAATTTCTAACTTCCAATATCCTCTTGGGCGCATATAGGGGCTTCCACTTTCAATTTCCAATACTTAGAATATTTCCTCATGGCATCCAATCTACCTAGGGCACATATAGGGTTCCTTACTTCCAATTTGCATACTTAGAGAAATTTCAAGGCTTCCTCCAAGTTTGGGTGCATTTGGGGCCTAGAGCTTTCATTTTGTGACACTTAGAATATTTCTGCATGGCATCCAATCTACCTAGGGAACATATGACATGGCTAGCTTCCACTTTCTAGTACTTAGAAACTTTTCATGGTCTTCCAACCTTCCAAGGCGCATATATCATGGGTTACTTCAAATCTTGATGCCTTAGAGAAATTTCCAACCCCTCTTTTAAGTCAAGGTGCATTTAGAGGTAGCTACTCCAAGTTTCAACACTTTGAACATTTTCCAACTCTTCCTACAAGTCAAGGCACATATAGAGGGTCATACTTCAAGTTTTGGACACTTAGAAAAAAATTCTAATTCCTCCTCCAAAGTTGGGCGCATATGATTAGCTGAGCTTCAAATTTTCTATACTTAGTCATATTTACTCAACCCATCATGCTCAAGGGCACATTCTAGGGTCCTTGCTTCCAATTTAGCAGACTTAGTCAACTTTCAATCACTTCCTCTCTACCTTAGGCGCATATAGAGGGTCAAGCTTCAAATTTGAAGGACTTAACTAAATTTCTCATGCTATCTCCCTTCAAGGGCGCATTTGGGTGGATATGCTTCAACTTTGCAAGAATTAGTAAAATTTCCAACCATTTCTCACTCTAGGGCACATTTCACCATGTCTACTTTCAATTTCAAGCACTTAGAAGAATTTTCCATCAAACCCAAGTAGCCAAGGTGCATATGAGGGCAGGAGATTCAAATTTGCAACACTTAGTGGAATTTTCACTTCATCTCCCATCCTAGGTGCATTTCAAGGGTCAAGCTTCAAGTTTTGAGGACTTAGACAAATATTCAATTTAGCCTCTCAAGCTAAGGTGCATTTGGCATGTTGGACTTCAAATTTCTCAGACTTAGGCATTTTTTTAAGCTTGCTCGCCCCTGTTTACTATATCTAGTAAGTCTCTAATTTTTCACTCTTTTGAAGCTTGGATTGATTTGAAATTTCAACCACAAGACCCTGATGACCTAGTTAAGTTGTTCACACTACCATCTCATGCTGACTTGCTATTTATAGCATGTTTCTAGAGGTGTTTTACTATTTATAGCAACTTTCTGATTTTGAGACTTCCACAACTCTGTTTAACTTGAAATATGAATGGCGTGATCCTCATGGGTTAACTTTCCTATTCACACTGGCACTTGATGTTGACTTACTATTTATAGCATGTTTCAGAAGTGGCTTACTATAAATAGTAAGTGCTCTGATTTCCCTCAAATTTTACCAGTGGATAGCTTGAAATATACTAATTGCAATGGGATACACCGGTTTTCAAAAATTATAGCGTTTGACCCCTCATTTTGGGTACCAAAGCTAGAAACCCTAATATGAATTGCATGTCAATCAAATGACCTCTATTTGACCTCGTTTATGTTGCACTTTACTCTATTCATGATACTAAGGTGTTGGGTAGCTTCCAAAATGATCTTGCTAAAAATAGTAAGTCTCTAAAAAGTGATCATCATTCCTTGCATGCCACATCACTACATAGCTCTTGAAAAACCCATAAGGAATAACTAGCATGCACTGAAAAGTCTCACATGCAAACCCTAAAAATAGCCTCTGAAGATAGCTCCTAAAAAAATTCTTGATCTTGGTTTGCATGTTATACCACTACAAATCCCTTGAAAAACCCACAAGGAATGTTCAGACATGCAAAGAAAATTTCATCATGCAAACCCTAAAAATAGCCTCTGAAGGCTGAATATTGAAATTCATCATCTCATTTTGCATGTTATATCACTGCGTAGATCTTAGAAAACCCAAAAAGAATCTCCATACATGCACTGAAAAACTTTGCATATAAATCCTAAAAATAGCTCCTGAAGGTGAACTTGCTAAAAATAGAAAGTTGTTTGTTTTAGCTCAAGATTTGTAGACAAGTAGCTTGACATGTCCTAGATGCAGTGTGGTGGAGAGAATTTCAATAGTGTTGAGGAAAATGTCCCAAATTAGGCACTTACTAAAAATAGTAAGTTGTCAGAATTCAATAAAATTTTCCTGGGGACTAGTTGGAAGCATGCTGACTGAATTGCTAAACTCATATTTCAACTTATTCACTCCATTTGACTTCAAATTGGATGGAAGATTCAAAACCCTAATTCTCAGACTTAACCAAAATTCCACGTTCAAGCGGGCACATCCCAAAAAAGATAGAAAAGACAGAGAGAGACAACAAAAAAACAAAGCCAAAAGACCCAAAAGAAGCAAAAATTAGGGGGTTCCCATTTGCAATGCGGCGATGTGTGAAAAGGTCACAACAAGTTCCATCACTACCCATAACCCTAAACCCTAAACCATTAACCCTTAACCCTTAAACCTCAAACCCTTAAACCATCTACTCCTCTCAAGTCTCTCCCTCCTACCCCTCTCCTCTCTCAGGTTCTCTCTCTTCTCACTCCTCTTATCTCTCTCCCTCTACTCCTAAACTCTAAACTCAAACCCTAACTTTAAACTCTAAACCCTTAAATTGTCTACCTCTTACTCCCTTTATCTCTCCCACTCCCTCCTCTTTCCCTCTCAAGTCCCACCCTCCTACCCCCTCTCCCTCTCTCAGGGCTCTCTCTCTCTCTCTCACTCTTATCTCCCTCCCCTCTACCCTTAACCCTTAAACCCTCTACCCTCTACCCTTAACCCTCTACGTACTCTCTATCTCCCTCCCACTCCCTCCCTCCCTCTCTCACTAAAACCCTCTATCTCTCTGCCCTCTACCCATAACCCTAAACTCTTAACCCTTAGTAAAACCCAAACCCTTAAACTCCTAATTCTCTCTCTCTCTCTCAAGACTCTCTCTACCTCCTCTCCCTCTCTCTTGGGTCCCTCTCTCCTACTAACTCTCTATGTCTCTCCTCCCTCTCAATTCTTAAACCCTAAAACTCCTAAACCCTTAACTCTTAAACCCTAAACTTTAAACCCTCTCTCTACCTCCTCTACCTCCTTAGCCTTGTCTCCCTCTCTCTATCAAGTCTCTCCCTCCAGCACCACTCCTCTCTAGGTCTCTCTCACCACTCAACCACTCTATCTCAAGTCTCCTCCTCCCACCCCCTCTCTCTCTCTTAGGTCTCTCTCTTCCCACTCACCTACTCCTCTATCTCTCTCTTCCCTCTACCCTTAACCCCTTAACCCTAAACTTAAACCCTAAACCATCTTACCCTCTACCCTTAACCCCCCTCTTCCTCTATCTCTCTTCCACTTCTTCCTCTCTCTCTCCTCAAGTCTCCATCCTACCCTCTCCCTCCTTAGGTCTCTCACTCCACCACCACTCCTCTTATCTCTCTCCCCTTAACTCCAAACCCTAAACCCCAAAACCTTAACCCTTAACCCTTAAACCTCTACCCTCACCCCAAACCTCCTTCCTTTATCTCTCTCTCTCAAGTCTCTCCCTCCTAGCACCACTCCCTCTCTCAAGTCTCTCTCTCTACTCACTCACTCACTCTATCTCAAGTCTCTCCCTCCTACCCCTTCTCCCTTCTTAGGTCTTTCTCTCACTCACTCACTCCCTCTATCTCTCTCCCCTCCACCCTTAACCCTAAACCCTTAAACCATCTGCCCTCTACCCTTAACCCTCATTTTAACTATAAAATTTAAAAACTTTATAGTTGTCTGTACTCATGAAATTTTTCCAAAGAGGCCCATATCATGAATATAAAATTGATGTATTTTTATTTTTCACCCACGTTGTAGTTAGTATTTACCATTTGGTCCCATAAAATTCACCCGACCCTAAGCATTTGAATATATAAAATCATATCGGTATGAGATGATATAGGTCTTCCTGACCTATAAGTTATTTTATACTAACACATATTTTTCAATGCCGGCAAGAGGTCGTGAATGTCTTACCGATATAATTTTATCTAAGGATTCATATCGGCATGATGTAGTTCTTAGTCTCAACAACAAAAGGATCCTATCGGCAAGACAAAAGTCATCGAAGTGAGTCATATTGAGCACATATGTATCTTATCAACCGAAGCACAAAGAACTATATCGGCAATACTTGGGCTGTCAGAGTGAAGTCCTATAGCATCCATTTGGTCTTGCCAATAAAGTGAAGGAGGATTTTGTCGATATGAGTTCATGGAGTCCTGCTGACCCCCTATGTCACACCAATAGGATTGCATTTGTAAAGCCTTGGTGATATTTTTTGATCATTGGGGAGACTGGTTTCATCAAAGAGAGATATGAGAGTCATGTTGAGTGTTGTTCCATCGACAAGAAAATAATTATGTCTCGGCGATCAAAAAACAAACCAAAGGAAATATCTCAGTGAGATACGAAGTAAGCGGAGGAACATCTACCTAACTTACAAATTCACAACATGTTTGCATCGGTGGGAGTTATAGCAATATACTTGAGATTGAAGGGATAACTCTCGGGGAGACTCATAATGCTGGTGAAACTACGAGACATCTTAGCAATATATGATCTATCGATAGCAAAGATACAAGTGAATCAAAATAACTCTCAGGGAGACTTAAAGTGTCGAGGAAACTAAAAATTTTCTTAGCGAATGTTTTAATGAATGTTGGTAGAATCCCTAATAGAAGGATCGCCCAAGATTTGAAAATGTCTCACAAACAATATTACATGATGTGATAGTGAGAGTTTCAAAAAAAGACCTACTACACTCATGTTTCAGCTAAAACATTAATGGCACCACGAAGCATGAGTAACTTCATGAATTAAGGAAAATTCAATTGAAAACACTGTTGTGGAATTGATAGCAGAGAAAGAAAAAGGATGAATGAAGAACTAGGGCATTTTTTGACTCAAAAGTTTCAAGCAAAATACAGTAAGCTCTTTACGCCTTGACTTCTGTAGTTTTGAATTTTGCAATTTTTGAAGAATGGAAGCCACTAGTTCAGGAAAATTGAAGGGGAGAAAACATGGGGAAAGTAGTCAGTCTAGAGGAAAAAAATCAAAAACTGAAATTTAGCTAGAGGGAACTGAGCGGAAGCTAAGCCAAGATCTTATCGACCAATTACCTGGCTTTGTACCTAAAGCTAGGTGATCTGCACAACTTAGGGTAGAAGTGGATAAACTAGATGAAAAATGTAAGCTCATAGGAGATATTTGGACACCAATAAGAGGCTATGAACTTTTTAGTTTTCATTACTATTGGAGAAATAGTTTTGAACTAGTATGTAATCCATGGAAGCTTAATCTGGGAAAGTTGGTCTGCCCTAATGTATTTGTCAATGTTGAATTGGTGAGATTGTTGGCCGGTCATTATAATTCAAAACTCAAAGCCATTTGTGACCCATCCTAGAAATCATTGATACATATATTAGAAGATACAATAGGCGAGGTTTTCAAATTGGAAGGGGTTTTCAATGAGAAAATCATATGTGAAGAATTAGAAAGGGAATTCGGGAGGATGGACACAATTTATAAAGGTTGGAGGTTGCCACTGCACAGAATTAGACAGGGTGGAAAACCATTTCCACTAGAGGATAGTGATGGACCCCCCTTCCATGTTGATCTTTTTGAACCCTATATGAAGTATACTTATTTCTCGATAGGCCAAGTATTGGGAATGGAAGTCCCAGAATATATGTCAATTGTACCTATGATTATTTCAGCAAATATTCAATATCATAACTTTAGACATTTTGATTATGCCTCATACATTTTTAAGGGGCTTGATTCTGGGTTGATGGTAGTGAAAAGTGGAGCCTCTATCTTACATCTTAGGCATTATTCATTGTTGATGCACATAGTGTTGTATTTTGGACAAGAGTTAGGGTTGTGGCCTCAAGAGATGAGAATTTCCCAATTTGATAAGGAAGGTATGTCATTACTTGTTCAATTATGGACTATTGTTTGGGATAGAAGGTTTGCTAATTCTTGTTTCATACACTTTGAGGAGTATTTTTTAAAACCATTGTACAAATTCTATAATCATCCATGTGCTTATTCTCTATCTGATGAGATAAAGAGATTTCTCAGGCCTAAGGACTTCAATGGGACAATTAATCACAATTTGGGGGGATTGGTATTGTTTGGATGATGCTACCATGATTAGGGTTTATGGATTTGAAGATGCCCCATTCATTTTTCCTAAAACAGTCCCAGACAGGATTGCATACTTGGAAATTGTTAGGCATATGGACTTTTCTAGTGTTATGAATTTGATCTCCTTTGGAAAATAGGCTTTCATGCCCAGTATGTTGTGCTTCGGTGATTTTACTGTATTAGCGAAGGAAGGGTACAATTTGATTCTTGATAAGCTACTGCAATACAACATGGAAAGAGGATCACCTAGAAAGAATTTTGATCTAGAAGGGTATATCAATTCTGCTAGACAAAAGATAAAATTTGGATGATATCAACATGTACCCTATCAGTTTGATGATATGATCAGGAACCTGGAAGCTGAAGAAGCATAAAAGGTGGTAGAAAAATATAATCAAGGGTTGCAAGATACATAGTTGTTATATTCTGGGGAACATGCATCTGAGGGTAATGTGCCACAAGGTCAATCCAATAAGATGTCAAGATTGAGAACTCAGGACAACACCTGCCTGCCAAGGAATTAAATGTGGAAAAGAGTATAGCTACAGATGCAAGGCAAGTGGAGTATAATTCATTTGTATCAAATAATGAATTTATAAATTCTCCAGAATTTAAATTATTCTTGTATAAACAAAAAGGAAAAGAGATAAGAGAAATGGTTGATAATGTTACACCAAGTAATGAGGAACAACTATTGAAGGACCTAAAGATGAGTGTGGATAGAGAGATAGCAGGTATGACCCCTGACAAGGGAAGGAGAATGTTAGAAAATGTTGGTGTTATGATCTTTCTAGGGTTGGATCTCAATTCTGCATTAGTCTTTGATAGTTTTCTGAAGGACAGTAATGCTAAACATAAGCTCAGCTTGGAAAGGTGACAGTAGTATATGCAGGGTCAAAATACAATCCAAATGAAGGGTCATTGATGATTTGGGCCTTGTATCCACCTCATAGGAAATCAGTTGTCATTGATACTAAGAAATCATTCGGGCGTGTTATGAATCTAAAGGTTGGGGAGGCTGATCTTGTGGCAATTGCAAAGTTTGAATCAATGTAGCAAAACTAAACAAATCTCAAATACAAATGTTAATCAAGGAAAGAGAAATGTACAAAATGAATAATGAGAGGATGTTGAGAGAAAATGACTGCCTGAAATATTTGTTAGGAGTTACAATGAAGTTAACCAAGCTACTCACTCATGGTGAAAGTTCACAAGCAAAAGATCATTGGGAAGGATCAAGTGCATATTCTCAAGGAAAATATGATGCACTTGTAGCAGTAATTAAGAAAAGACAAGCTAGTCTAACAACTTGGTTGAATAAGCTTTGGGGAACACACTCACATAACTTTGTTGCATTGCAAGAACATGAAAGAATGGGTGGTAGGATTTTGGAGAAGCTTCAAGAAATAAACCAGAGGGATGCTTTTGATAATGTAGCAATTGAGGCTGAAAATATTCTTGTGAACAAGCACAAATACTTCTTTG
The DNA here is from genome assembly GCA_007258455.2 of Sequoia sempervirens. Classification (NCBI taxonomy): domain Eukaryota; kingdom Viridiplantae; phylum Streptophyta; class Pinopsida; order Cupressales; family Cupressaceae; genus Sequoia; species Sequoia sempervirens. Next base: position 398,388 of record VDFB02155196.1, on the reverse strand, counting down.
AAGAATTGTGAGGGGATGCACAGAGATTAATTGATGCCACCAAAAAGGGATTGACTACATTCTTCGATGATAGAGGAAAATTAAAAGAAATGACTAGGTGGAAAGGTGAAAGTGAATGAATATTGCAAGAAATTATGAAGACAACTACTGTGAAAGCTACAACACTGGATGAAGCATGCGAACAGAATGAAAAGATGGTGAAAATGGAGATTGTGATCTGGAATGCATTGGGAGATGCAAATACACATGAGCACCAGGATTACTTTGACCACTTGTCAAAGATTCATTTGTGGCTTAACAAAGCCTAATTACTTCTTTTTAATTATTTCTTGTTTTAACATAAGACATTTCTGAAAGGACATGTCCTTTTGAGCAGTTGATGTATAAATATCCATTTTTGGTAGCAAATAGTGAATATCAACTAGGAGAAAGATACAATAGATTACAATGTTTTGCAATTATGAGACTATGATGCATGTTTGAAACTATGGAGATATCAATGAAAATCGTTTAATGTGGTGTCATATTTCTAGTATCAGTTGTTTGTTGTGTTAATTGAAAGTATTATTGAAGTTGTCTCCAAGGTTGATGTTTTCTAGTTATTTAAATTGATATAACAAGCTTATATTCAATTTATTGGTGCACACTTGTTGTATTTGTATGGTTGATTAATTGGTTCTTTCAAGAAAATATTAAATCCTTTTAGTTGATATAGTAATTAGGGAATCTCATTTGGATCATTAAGAAGAACTTGGTAATCATATTCTTGCATGTTTAGACAAGTTATAAACTCAAATTTATTTGCCAAACAATTAGAGTATCTGCCAGAAAGAAGTTACTCATTTTAGATTTCTCATTTGACTCTACATACCCAATAAGGCACTAGTCTATACATTTTCACCATTTAGGTTTCACTCATTTTTACATCTGTTAAATTGAACATATTAATTTTTTGCCTTGATATTGCTATACAATCTATACCAAAATAAAATTCATTTATCCACTCCCATTTTCCATTGTGGATGAATTATTTTAGGACATAAACACAAACCAAGTATGCCTCATTCATATAGGTATACCTGCCTCGGTCTAGTAGCACCTGAAGAGAAGAAGGTCTAAACCATTTTGGCCTTTTTTGTTACCCTGAAACGTACCAAGAGATTGGAAACCTCTTGAGGCATTTTGCCTGCATTTTTGAGAGCTAACACCTCCCTCCCTCTATCTCTCTCCCACTCCATCCCTCTCTCTCTCTCAAGTATCTTCAATATCCTACCCCCTCTCACTCTCTTAGGTCTCTCTCTCACTAACTCACTCCCTCTATCTCCCCCCCCTTAACCCTAAACCCTAAACCCTTAACCCTTAAACCCTCTACCCTCAACTCTTAACCCTCCCTTCCTTTATCTCTCTCTCTCTCTCTCTCTCTCTCAAGTCTCTCCCTCCTATCACCACTCCCTCTCTTAGGTCTCTCTCTCACTCACTCACTCCCTCTATCTCTCTCCCATTAACCCTAAACCCTTAACCCTTAAACCCTCTACCCACGCCTTAACCCTCCCTTCCTTTATCTCTCTCCTCTCAAGTCTCTCCCTCCCCACCCTCTCCCAGGTCTCTCACTCACTCCTCTATCTTACCCTCTCCCTCCCACCCTTTCTACCTCTCTTAGGTCTCTTTCTCTCCACCACTCACCCCTCTTCCTCTCCCTCCACCTTAACCCTAAACCCTTAAACCATCCACCTCTACCCTTAACCCTCCCTCCTTTTATTCCTCTCCCCTCTCCTCTCTCTCTCTCTAAAGTATCTTCAATGTCCTACCCCCTCTCCCTCTCTTAGGTCTCTCTCTCACTCACTCACTCCCTCTATCTCTCTCCCCTTAACCCTAAACCCTAAACCCTTAAACCCTCTACCCTCTACCCTTAACCCTCCCTCGCTTTATCTCTCTCTCTCTGTCAAGTCTCTCCCTCCTAGCACCACTCCCTCTCTCAAGTCTCTCTCTCACTCACTCACTCACTCTATCTCAATTCTCTCCTCCTACCCCTTCTCCCTCTCTTAGGTATTTCTCTCCTGTTCACCCTCTATCTCTCCCTCCACCCTTAACCCCAAAACCTTTTAAAACCATCTACCTCTAATTCTTAACCTCCTCCTCTCTCTCAAGTATCTTAAATATCCTAATTTCCTCTCCCCCTCTCTCTTTATGTCTCTCTACTCACTCACCTACTCCCTCTATCTCTCCCTAACCCTAAACCCTTAACTCCTAAACCCTCTAATTCTACCCTTTAACCCTCCTCTTTCCCTTATTTCCCTCTTTCCTCTCTCTCAAGTCTCCTGTCCTAGCACCACTCCCCTCTCTTAGGTTCTCTCACTCACTCACTCACTTTATCCAAGTATTCTAATTCTTCTCCCTCTCTTTGGTCTTTTCTTCTCACCTTTACCTACCTCTCTATCTCTCCCTCCACCCTTAGCCTCCTAAACCTCTTTAACCCTCCTCCTCTATCTCCTCTACACTCCCTCCCTCTCTCTCTCAATTATCTCTAATATCCTACTCCCTCTCCCTCTCTTAGGTCTCCTCTCACTCACCACTCACTCACTCACTCAATCTCTCTCCCCTTTAACCATAAACCCTTAACCCTTAAACCCTCTACCCTCTACCCTTAACCCTCCCTTTCTTTATCTCTCTCTCTCTCTCTCATGTCTCTCCCTCCTAGCACCACTCCCTCTCTCAGGTCTCTCGCTCACTCACTCACTCACTCACTCACTCTATCTCAAGTCTCCTCCTAATTCCCTCCTTCTTAGGTCTCTCTCTTCACCTACTCACTCCTCTTCTTCTCTACTCCTTAACCCTTTTAACCCTTAAACCTTAAGTCTTTAAAGTCTCATCTACCTCTACCCTTAACCCTCCCTCCTCTATATCTCTCCCACTCCCTCCCTCTCTAAAGTATCTTCAATATCCCAATTCTCTCCTCTCTCTTAGGTCTCTCTCTCACTCACTAACTCCCTCTATCTATCTCCTCCCTAACCCTTAAAACTCTAACTCCTACTCCTTAACCTCCCTTCCTTTTATTTCTCTCCCAATTCTCTCTCTCTCTCTCTCTCTCTCTCTCAAGTCTCTCCCTCCTACCCTCAACCATATAAACCCTTAAACCTTTATCCTCCACCCTTAGCACTCTCCCTCCTCCTAAATCTTCTCTCTCTCTCTCTCTCTCTCTCTCTCTCCTTCCCTTTCCCTCTCTCTCCCTCTCTCTTGCCCACCCTCCACCTAATTACTCTTGGGTATATGTGTGCAAAAATTGAATATCCGATTTAGATCGAATATCTGATTTATAACACCAAAATATTACATTTTAAAATATTTTTCAAATTAGATATTAGACATGAATTGGATATCCAAAAAAAATTGGATATCCTATTTGTAGTACTTTGGCTTGGGAATTTCTATGGAGCAATGTACTGACACCCAACCCAAAAAAAAAGTCAACACGGGATTTTTGCATTTTTTGGTGAGTTCAAAATGTTACTTTTTTCATGTTGCCACTTTTTGGCCCATCATGATCTTGCACATACCCGGGTCTAAACCAGGTAGTTGTTATTGCTAAGGTGGATCACTCCTCTCTTCGAAGGCCATACACTTATGATTGGGTCAAGTGTTCTTTTCTTTAGAAAATTCCTATTGCCTTTTTGACAGGTTAATTATGATTTGATTAGATGGGTTATGAAGAAATTATTTCAAACAAATATCTTTATGAAAGAATTATATTGGCATGAAATTAAATATGATTTGTATTCCGATGTAAAAACTACAAAGAATGGAAACAATTATTTCAACATATAAACTATTATGTAGTAGTCAATTAAAATGAAAAAGCTTACTCTATATTAGTTAGGATACACAACTAAGAAAATGATCTAAAGTGACTTATTTATCCTAGAGGAACCAAGTATATAGTATACAAATAAAACCAACAAACCCACAACTACCCCTATTTTGAAAGAGTTTAGTTTTCTCCCCTTCTTGATCTCGCTAATATTGTCTATAATTATTTTAAGGTCATAACACAACTTTATTCAACTGAGTAACATCTTGGTTAATGAAAACCTTGACAAAAGCAACAAAACACTGCTACATTTGGGTACTGCATTCTTGAAATGAAGAGTGGTGACACACCCACTCTATAGTTTAATAAAACACCCATTTTTATACCTAAGGCTCTGACATTAGAAAGATAAGCAATACTTTATATCTTTAACAAAACACTATATTCTTACCAAACACATACTCATTGTGCATGCCTTGCAATGTACTTTAGTTAACACATATGTGAGACAGGAGATAGACATATAAAGGAAAGAGAGATGGAGATATATGGGAAGAGAAAGGAAGAGAGGTGGAGATAGAGAGTCGATGGATAGGGGGGATAGGGAGGGAATGATGGTGAGAGATATAGAGGGAGAGATAGAGAGGGGGAGGGAGAGAAAGGGATATAGATAGAAAGAGATGGAGAGAAGAGTGAGAGGGAGATAAAAAGAGAAATAGAGATAGAGATATAGAGTAGGAGAGATGGTGTGAATGAGAGAGAAAGGGGGGAGAGGGAGAGATAGTTCACAGATGAGGGGGAAGAGGAGAATGAGATAGTGGGGAGTAGAGATAGAGAGTGACAGGGAGAGATATATCAATCACCCTCCCTATATCTCTATCTATTCATCCTTATCTCTTTATCTCTCTACCTCTCTATCTCTCTTTGTCTCCCTTTCTATTTGTATGTTTATTTCATTCCCCTCTCTATATTTTCTTCCCTATATTTATTTTTGTCTCCTTAAGTGTGCAATGGGTACATTGAAAAGGTCTTAAAGGAGAATTATCATATCTTTAATCAAATGGCATGCCACCTTGAGCATAACCCCAGGACACATGCCATCCTGTATGTGTTGACATGAAACAACCAATCAAAATTTAGTTTCTCTCTCTCATATTAATATATACTATTATATTAATTATATTTTATTATATAAAATATACTTATTATTAATTATTAATTATAATAATTTTATATGTATTTAATAATTTTGTTAAAGAATATAATATATAATTATAATAAGTTGAATAATTATATTATTTATTATGTAAAATATAGCTAATATATGCTTAACTATATTGTAGAATATTAAAACCTAGCTAAATGGCGCCAAAATTTTCAATTTAGTTGACATACTGTAAAACCTAACGAAACCAGCTTGTAGCTCATCAAATTGGAGAAGTGAAAGGTCAATACCAGCGTCGAGGAAGAGTTTGGACTAGTGAAAACAAGGTCAATGCCAGTGTCGAGGAAGAGTTTGGAGTTAAAACAAGGTCAATACCAATGCCAACGAAGAGTTTGGAGGAGTGAAAACAAGGTTAATATCAATGCCGAGGAAGAGTTTGGAGGAGTGAAAACAAGGTCAATACCAGCGTCGAGGACGAGGTTGAGGGCACTCAAGGAAAATTGATGACCAAGGGGCAATGAGTACTGTAAGTTTGGCACCCCCATTCTCTTCAACTTGCAATTTTCATGCCTAGTTTCCAAAGATCTTCTTGTACATTGGCATCCCCATTCTCGTAAAATGGTATAAGATAAGACAAAAAAAAGAAGCTTAGTCTTTCTCATTTTTATCGACCAGCCTCAGTTCTTGGAAAAACTCCCATAATCTACCCACATCTTAGTTGAGGTCTAGGATTTCATCACACATAGCCTTCATCGCATGAGTCTGAAGCAATTGTAGACTTAGCCTAAGTATATGATAGGCTAAGGTAGATCTAATGCATGGAAATAGAGGCATACAATTCTTCTTTAATATCTCCACCACAAAAATATGCAAGGTGTTGGTTGTTTTTACGGTAAGCAGGTTGATCTTCTAATCTACTTATGAAATTTCCAATTCCAATAAAGGGCAACTCAAAGGACCTGAAACAACTGACGAGGATTTTAAAGACCTACACTTTGGGCTCTGCAAGACCTGGGAGGGTGATCCCTTAATGTGTTTACAACCTCTGCACCATTATCATAAACAACATTAACAACAACAAATAATCTCATTTAATAGCTCAACATAATAGGATAATATCAAATAGAATTGGTTGTTTATCAATATTAATATCAACTATTTGGAGCATGAGATAACTACAACAACATTTTACAGTATAAGATAGTCATTGATTTTTAATTTATAGCAAGCTCTAGGTAAAGGAAAAAAAATACTGAACCATATGAATAAGTACAACTTAGATCAATGCCATATATCTATTGGGGGAGTCAAATTTATAAGCATCTAAGGGTTTATGACAAATTTAACACATAACATATAAGATCCTTGATAACATTGATTTACAATCTCATCAATATGTATTCTAACCCAATACTACTTATCAAATCGTTATACAGAACATATCCACCTACAATCCCATTCAAGCATTTGAATTAATTCCTTGAGTTAAAGCTAAAACAAGAATCATACACACCACAATAGTGAGATGAACGAAACAACCCTTGATCATTTTATTCAAAATTTAGATATGCTTGTACAATGGAGAGACATGAGTTCAAATTAATCATATCAATTCAAATGCCTGTACTGTGATAAAACATCAAATCCCCATTAATTCAAAACCTACTACAGAATGACTCAAAACCTAAATTGCATTTTCCTAAAACCATTAGACTTTACAATTTTCTCTGCAACTTCATATAGACTCGACAAAAAATATCTAACTTGCTAACCCATACTTCTAGCCTTGAAATTCTCCTTATAGAAAAATAAGGAGAAAACAAGCATTGGGCCAGAAAGCACATGTGTCACCAGCCAATTGGACCACCTTGTGATATTCCAAAAATTTGTTACAACAACAATCTCCCTAAAGAATCTTCTTGTTCATTGTGCCCTCTGAGAATGGTTGATGTAGCAACAAAAAACTTCAAGAATTATGAGCCTATACTATCACAAAAAAACAAAACTGGAATATGTTGTAACGACAACAGTTGATTTTGTCAACCGTTAGCAGCCTACTCCTTTTCACTCTTCCTTAGTTAAATATACATTTACCCATTTTGGTACTCTTCATCAGTTGGCCAATCAAAATTGATCACCTCATTCACCTTGACACTATAAGGTTTGTACTTAACTGCCATCTGATTCACTTCTCTTTCAAAAGACTCCAAGAATAAGTTGGTGCTAATGATTTTGTCCATACATCTCACCAACAAATCATAATCTGAGTTACCCTTTTTTTGAGGGTTTTGTTGTCTACACATGATATAAAGGGTCTCTTACACTTTTTGTGATTATTGTAGCTTGTGTAAGAGGCCGCATGGATACTGTTGTAATTGTAGGATGCATGAATAGGGCGTAGGATGAGAAATAAAGAAGCTATAGTTGTTGTCCTCAAGAGTTTTGTGAAGAAAAGCATGTGAAATGAGAGGTTCAAGCCTAGGTTTCAAAAAAATATGTATGGGAGATATGATTTTATGAATTTTTATCCATGTGCAGACCTAATGGGTTGTTTCTGAACACTAAATATAAATGATATACATACACACACACACACACATATATATATATATGTATGTATGTATATGTATTTTTAAATGTAAATGTAAATGCAATTACTGGATTCTCTCCTAGAACAATAAATGCAACACATCATTAAAGAAATCTATTTCTATGTATATAAATGTGTATTTCTAAATGCAAGTGTAAATGGAAAGAGCATATGGTTTTGTAGTGTTATAGATACAACATATCCATAAATTAATGTAATTGAAATTCTAAAGTCTTCAACACATATAATATGAAATCCATCAAACTATTAAACTACATGAGAAATAAATGAAAACAATAAATGCATATGTATGTGTATTTTTAAATGTAAATGTAAAATAAATAAGAATAATAAAAATTATAAAAGAATACAAGGGGAGACCAGTTCCTTATTGGGTATATGGAGTCTAATGAATATCTGCAAATGTGGATTTCAATAATGGAAATAATTCAAACTATTAAGCACAAAAATTGTTTACAACTTGTGTAAACGTGGAAGTGAATAATTGACAAACTCTTCTTGAGATAGAATGGAAATTCTAGTTATGTGATTCTTCTTATTAATCCAAGTAACACTTCCCAATTGCTATGATTGATTAAAATATTTTAATCCCTACTTTAGAGAACCAAATAACCAGATCACACATATATAGCAAATGTACAATGATAAACTGAGTATAAACTTGTTATATCAATTTAAACAATAGAGAAGCATCAAAATGGAGACAATCAAATAACTACATAAATTTAACAAACAGTTGATACCAAAATCTTAATCCACAACTTAGATATCTTCATTTACTCCATCAAAATACATGCATCTAAGTCTCTGTATATCAAAATTCATTGTCTGCTACAAATGACCTATATGCCATCTGTCTGGTGTCTCTATCTTGGCTCTCTTCAACACTTAGTTCTCTAGGAGGGAAGTTGCAATCTTGATATTTTAGTTCTCTAGGAGGGCTAAATAGAAATATGAAATTATAGAATAGAACCTTGTAATCACATTTGATGCAGATTCAAATACTAGCTGTCGATCCTTCACTTTGGTCAGATGATCAAATGGATGCCTTCAAAACAAACTGACATGATCTCCATCATGGCAATAAGGGCCCACCATACTATGCTTTTCCAAGGAAATCAACGTGGCACTCGCCCACGATATCGTGATCGATAAAGACCTCGCAACTTCTGATCACGCTATGGCGGAAAACCATGGATCTCAACCATTGGTAATCCTGTTTGTTCAACACAGTCGCCAGCTTTGTCATTAACCATCAAGCACCTTTCCTACCAGATTATAACATCTCCGTTGATTTGAAACCTGTGCATCTCATAAATGCTTTAGTAACCCACTACATAATGTATTAAAACTAGATAAATGTATCAATGTATTTATATCATCTCTTCGCCTTCATTAAATGAGACATGTGGCACTCACCAATGACATCGCAATCAACCAAAATAGTGTGGTGGGGTCATCACGAGATGGTGGGGAATGACTGAGATCAAATGATAATTGATCTACGATCACGCAAACTTGTCCCTCTATGAAATATAAAACATTTATTAAAAGAACAAGGGAACATCACTAGGCTGATGATAAACAATGAAATAAGTTGTTTTTTAAATGAGGGAGCACGAAACCATCCAAGACTTAAGAAATAATAAATTCAAGCAAAGGAAATAAAACAATAAATCAAAAGGGGCCCAGCCTAGACGAAGTGATGGGGCTTAAGTTGTTTTAAAACCCTCCCTAAAAAGTAACAGCCCAAAACATCCAACCCAAGGCGTAAGATAAACACTAGGGTTTTACATGAAGACAAAGGTAAAACCCCAACCTTAGGCTTTTCCCAAACACCATAGATGATCAGAGACATAAGGCAAGATAAAAATGGAACACAAAGAGAAAAATTTTGAAATTCCATCACAAGGAAAGGTCTCCTCCCTTCTTGGTAGTGATAACCTCCATACACAACCCTTAAAAATTATGAATAGAGGAATATAATCTTTGAAGAACCCAAAGTTGATTCTCTCCTACCTGATGCAATTAGTCATTTTATCTTTACAAACATTTATAATGATTACTAGAGGTACATAGACCAATTCTTCATAATAGAAGAATTTGATCATACTTTTCCAATGATGGCATTATGAGAAAACCTTAGGTTAAATGAATAATTCCTAGCTAAGTTCTTTAAATCATGTCCAACCATATAAGAGAAGACCGCTTCTGTGTACCTAGATACCATGGAGAAAGGCTTTTTGGGATCTTTCATCAATCATCCTACCTTAAAACATACAAAAAGTCTCTTAGCAAATAGACATAGGAAGATTTAAGATGACTTAAAAAAAAATTATTGACAAAGCATAAACTTATGATGACTTAACTAGGCCTAGTACACACTCCCTCCCCGTTAACCACTTAGACATATGGAAATTAAATGTAAATTTGCTACTATTTTTAGTCATGTAGGTGTCTAATAAACCACTTGGTGGTGTTTCCCTTCAAGTTTATTTAATTGAATGAAGAGAAAAAGTCCTTTGATTATAATTAGAGAATACATTTGAAGCCTTGGTTGTGTAACTGGTGGACCATAGTCACATTTAACACTTGTTACAATGTTTGGGAGTTAAAACCTTAAGTAGACTTGATTTGTGGACACATTTGGATGGTAGTAACAATAACTTGCAATCTATCAAGACTTGATTACCTTATAACCTGTGAAATTCTAGTGATAAAATGATAGATTAATCATAATTTCACCTTAGGATCACATCACCATGAAAGAACTTCATCCAACATCCTTACGAGTGTAGGTACCACCAAATGGGTATTTTTTAGATATGTCTTCCTTGAGCAAGGGAAATTCAGGAAGAGAAGAGGTCAAAAGATTAGAAGAAAATTTTGTAAACGCATGAAATTTTTTCTTGCTGAAGGGGGGTCAAGTTCTTATGATGATAAGAGCATAGGAAACGTTGAGGTTCCCTTGAGGTACAAACATCTACGGAAGCAATGGGTACCCAAGGAACTTCCTCCAATAAACACTAATTTTTGTGTCAACGAGAGGATATATCGCATAGCACCATCGTCATTACATGGTTTGGGCCTATTTTGCATGGACGACATAAAGGTCTATTACGACAAAGTTACTGAATTGATGGAGAATGTCGAACCCTCTTACAGTTACAAAGATTGGATGCAACTAGCTCGATATACACGAAGTATGCGTAGGTATGCACTGTTAGCAAATTATATACAGCTAAAAGATAAGGATCAAAATAAAGGAGTGGCTATGTACATTGATGGAAAGCCAAAAACATCAAGGAATATTGCGGGGTTTATAAATAGTACATGACCTAGGTAAACAAATAAGCAACCCAATTGCATATTTGAGGTGCCTGAGGGAAACCGTGTATTCATATGTGCGATAAAATTAATAACTGCAGGGGAAGAGTTGCTAATCGATTACAATTTGAATCACTTAGTTACAAACATAGTTACTATGGAGGTGGTACATACTATGTAACATTTTACCCAACTTCCAATTAATGACTCCAATATACCATTTTATTCTTTCTTTTTTTCGTAAGTCTTTGGTTTCATTTCAGTAATGTTTTTTTATATTTGATTTTTGTCACAGCGGGACATTGATCGTATGAAGAAGGCTCTGACCTAGAGCATAGATCACAATGTATCTTCAGGTGCTTCTACCTGACAGGTTTACCTCATTGTAATTATACAAATTAGATATGAGAAAAATGTTTTATTATTATGTTGTTTTCATAAGTTTATTGGGTTAATTTTGATAATGTTTTTAATATTTATTTTCCAGTCGATTGATCGGCGAAAGGCACCAGCAGTAGATGAGAGCATCCATAGGGAGGTGTAGTCAATATCATGTGATGATGACATCAGTTATTCAACAAACCCTCTTGATATGATAAGGAAGACCCAAAAAAAATGCAATGAAGAAATCCTTAAGTTGTTATTCATAGTGCCTCAAACAGATGAGATAAGAGAGAGGGTTAAAATATTAACTGAGAGATCACAAAACTTACAAGTAAGTTGTCATGAGGTCTTTAATTATAACATAAGTTCATCCATGGTTTTATATTTTGTACTCTTTTATGTCATGAACTAAAATATGTGTTATTTTTACAGGATTTTTTGCATCCTCATGATGCTCCTGGCCATGATCAGGGTATTGCAAGTGCTGCCTAAGGAGTAGGGGTTGGTACAAGTGTCCATCATGATTCTTACGCATACATCACATCATCTAACCCCATCATTCGTGCATATATTGTCATCTGAAATGTCAAAAACACATACCATGCAGGCATCTGTTAGTGCACCCTCTGGCAGTAAACACATGCCAGAACATGTGTCAGGACATGTACTTGGGGATGCAGAGGCCACTAGTACTAGTGATATTTTAGCAGCATTTCTTGAATCTTCCTATATTACTAGTATAGGGAACATTTTCGGTCACATTTGTGGTGATTGGGGATTTCGTTCCCATAAAGATAGAGAAGGTCTTAGGTACTTTAAAATGTTTTATTTATTTATTTATTTATTTATTTTTAAAAAGAGGGTAAAAACTTTATTGAATCAAAACAACATTACAAAGTCTAAAGAAAGAAGCCACAAGGGGCCCTAAAAAACAAGAATTAATTCACACCCAAGAAGCACCTCATATCCTCAGCAACCCACTCCTCAAGAATAGGGGCCATGTCCTCAGGAAGATTGTCCCAATCATCCACATTCCAAGAATCAGTCCTCTCCAATGCCCATCTAGCTAGCCCATCAACCACCCTATTCCACTCCCGTAGAATATGGCAGAAAACAATGGACTCCAAAGAAGAGCACATAGAAACAATCTACTTGAAAACCACAGCTAGCTGCCAATTCACATCCTCCAAATTTCACTTATTCAACATATCAATAACCACCCGAGAATCAGATTCACAAAAAATCCACCACCATCCAAGGCCAACCACCCACTCCATCGCCAAGAGAATAGCACTTGCCTCCATAAGATTATTAGTTTGCAAACCACGATACATAGAAAAGAAAAAAACCACCACTCCAAGGTTGTCCCTACCAATACCACCAACCCTAGTATGCCCAGGATTACCCCTAGATGACCCATCCGTATTGATTTTTAGCTCCCCCAGGGTAGGAAAACACCAAAATCCCTCACGTGCAACTCTCTCGCGCCCACTCCTATGATGCACTTTTCTCAAAATACTCATGTCCCCTATGACAAGACCCAAGGCATTAACAACACCCAAGTCCCTAGGATCAATTGGCACAGACAAGTCACACTTTGCAGTCAAAGTCTCCTGCAGAGCCCCAAGAATTCACCTCCAAAGTTGCCCCATGAGCAATTTTTTATCTAAGAAAATTCTTCTATTACGCTCCAGCCAAATTTTCCAAACAATCAAACTAGGACCAATGCTCCAAGCAATTTTAAGAAAAGAGGTTGTGGCAGGAGAAGATCCTTGTCTCTTCCAAAATTTCTCTAAAGAAGAGACATGGCAACATGGTAAGCTCCAAAGATTCCACTAGTGACGCCAAATAGCCTTAACAAAAGAACACTAAAAAAAGAGATGTGATAAGCATTCTTCATGCTGACCACACATAATGCACATGGAGGGGCCCTGGAACCCTCATTTCCAAAGATTGTCCCAAGACACTTACCTTGGGCCATGAGCCAAGAGAAAAAATTACACTTAGTCCAAGCAAATTTATTCCAAATGTGCTTCCACCAAGAAACCTGGGAGCTCCTAAAAACCTATGTATCCAAAACCTGATAACCCAAGGCAACTGAAAATTTTCCTTTCAAATCAAGACCCCAAGCAAGCACATCACTCCCATAGAGATAATTGCAGGAACGACTCAATAAAATATTAGAAAGCTCTTGATGATCCTCCATCGCACAACCAGGAGGCCAATCCAAGGGGTCTTTCCACCTAGACACGGGAATCTGACCAAATGATTGTTGATATTTGAAGTCTACCACTTGACTCCAACCCACCTCCTTGAAAATCTGGCATAAGTCATGGAGGTGGGGATGAGAGGACACAATGGGTGGATGCCCATCCCAAGAATCATGCCAGAAGAGAGCATCCTAACCCCCATTACAAATCCAAAAAATTCCCTACTTAACAAGCTCAGTACCCTATTTAAGGGTACTCCAGATCATAGAACCTCTCCCCTCCATACTGAATCTTACAACCTCCCTACTTTCCACTGCCCCCAAATATTTAAAGGTCAAAATTTTAGCCCACCACATGTGTTGTTGTGAGCACCAATGCCAATAAAAATTAGCAGCCAAGGCCTACCAATTCAAATCCATCTACTATAGACCAAGACCCCCCTCTTGATTTGGCCTACACACAATATCCCACTTTACCAAACTCCATTTTCTATGAAGAAGATTGCTAGCTTACAAAAACTAACGAGACTATTTCTTGAAATCTTTAATAAAACCAGAAGGAGTAGAGAGAACAAGGCATCTATAAAGAGGGAGATCCTCGACCACCAACTTCAGAAGAGTCACTCTACCTACTGAAGAGAGCCACCTGCAAGTCCAATGACTGACCAATATTTGAAACTTGTCAAGAGTCTCTTGCCAAAACCTTTTGGGGAGAGAACGAATGGAAAGAGGGAATACAAGATAGGAAAAAGGAAGCGGACCGATCTGGAAATGAAGAATACCGACAATTCTCCTTTGGATAACCTTAGGAGTATGGAAGAAATAGATGAAGACTTCCCCTCATTAATGCACTACCCAGAAGCTTCCAAGTAACTGTCCAACACAATGTGCCAGTTGAGAGCCTCCTCAACCTTTTCCCTACCCATCAAAGCCGTATCATCTATGAACTGAAGATGAGATTGAGGGGGAATATCATTTCCCCAACTCCAACCCTGAAGCAAGCCGCTAGCAACCTGAACATGAATGAGCCTTCCCAGGTCTTCTGCAAGAAGGATGAATAAGTAAGGAGATCGAGAATCTCCTTGCCTGAGGCCTCTAGAAGCACCAAAAAAACAAGTGTTCTCACCATTGATAAGCACCAAAAAGGAAGAAGAAGTGACACAACTCCTGACCCATTCAATCCAACCCTCAACAAAGCCAAAAGCTCCAAGAATTTTAAACAGAAAGTTCCATTTAACACGATCATATGCTTTAGCCTTGTCCAACTTGATAAACATAGATTTTTCTTTTGAGGATTCCATAGAATGGATGGTCTCAACATCAATAACAACCCCATCCATGATCTGTCTTCCAACAACAAAAACCCCTGCTCCTTAGAGATTAACCCACCAAGCCAAGGTTTTAGCCTTTCCGCAATCAACTTAGTAATAATTTTATACACAACATTACATAGCACAATAGGCCTAAAAATATCGAAAGAATTAGCTCCCTCCTTCTTTGGAATAAGAGCTTAAAAAGTAGCATTCAGAGACTTCAACATTTTTTTATGCATAAAGGATTCCTGAACAACCTCTAAGAGGTCCAATTTAACCACTTCCTAGAACTCCTAAAAAAATTCAACTGGGAATCCATCAGGCCCAGGGGCTTTACCTTTCTTCATCTAGAACACAACATTATCAAGCTTCGACAAGGCGATAGGAGAAAGCAACAATTCATTCATTTCATTAGTCACCAACTACGGGATACAATCAAGAATTCATGCTTCATCCTCCTCCATTGGAGGCGAATCATCAGAGAATAAGGTAGAGAAATATAGAATGCATTCAGCAGAAATAGAAGTGGAAGAGGACAAAGTTTCCCCATCAGACAACAAGAGAGAAGAAATAGCATTACCTTTCCTCTGATCTTTAACTGAGTTATGGAAAAAAGAAGTGTTCCTATCACCATCCTGAAGCCATTCAATATGGGACTTATGTTTCCAAAAAAAATCTTCTCTTAACTCCCATTCCTCAACCTCTTTTGTTGCAACAACCTCTAACGAACTCAACTCTTTCGAGAGGCCTTGGTCATGAATCTGTCTAGTAATTAGGTCCATATTATCCCAAGCTTTCTATTTTTCCTTAAAAAAATTACCAAAATGCTTCCTATTCCATCTTTTCAACCTGTATTTAACATACTGGAGCCTCTTTGAGAAAGAGTACATAGTAGTACCATAAGCTGGCTTCCCAAGATCCCACCAACCAAGGAGAAAATCATGAAGAGATTCATCCCTGAGCCACATGAGTTGGAACTTAAAGGTCTATCTAGCACACCATTGAGGCACTTCAACCACCAGCTTAATTGGCCAATGATCATAATCTCGACCATCCAAAATTTTAGAACTAGTCATCCACCTGTCCCCCAACCAAAAACTAGACACCAAAAATCTATCAAGTCTTTTTGAAATAGAAGCATCTCTTGTTCTCCTATTATTCCAAGTAAATAGACCATTTCCCGGCTTTATATCCACAAGATTCAAAGCAAAGATATTGTCCTGAAGCAACAACGCCAAAGCCTCCAGCCTTGCGATACCACCCTGCTTCTCCACAAGCTCCGTGATAGCATTAAAATTACCTCCAATAATCCAAGGATGGTAAGGAAATAAGCTGTGAACTAAATGAATCTAGGACCACAAGAGTTGCTTTCACTACAACTCCACAGGCACATACACATTGGAGAAGAAAGCAATTTCCCCTGACATAAAACAAGAAGCCACCATGGAAAGGGAGGACTTAAAAGACACCCACCATTGGGGGCAAATCTTCTATGGGTTCCATAAGCACGCCACCCCTCCAGAAGACCCATGAGCACCAGTGCATTGGAATTCACCATTCCTTCATAACTTAGGAACTAAATTCATCATACCCTTCACAGAGAGCTTAGTCTCATGTAGAAAAAGAACATCAAGTGAATGATGCCTAATCAAATCCCAAACAACTTTTTGTCTAGGGCCATTGTTCAAGCCCTGTACATTCCAAGAGAGAACTAGCATTTCAAGGGGCATGAAAAATGCGAATCTAGAGTCTTGACTGACCCTGACTCCACCAAATTCTCCCCTATCATCTTAATCTTTTCCACATCCTTCTTCCTTCCCAGCTTAGAAATTTTCTCTGACCCCCCCTTCTTGAGATATTTTTGCAAAATACCCAACTGAGAGGACTACTTATTATTCTTCTTACCCACCTCTGAACCCACTTTTTGCAAGAGGTGAGCCTTATCTGCACTATCTTCCACTACCTCAGCACTACCACCCAACTCATCCTGAACTCCCATTTGTCGATTTGTCACCAATTCCAAAGTCCCATCAACATGCAGAGCCATAATCACCTTTGAATTAAGCTTTTCCTATCCAGGATCATTCTCGGCCTCCTCTAAGCATGGCACTTTCGTACCCCCTCCTATTGGGGAGCATACATTTCCTCAACCAAAGGATGATGCTAATCAATATCCAAAGTCCCATGATCTAGATCCAAAAATCCCAGGTTCACCTCCTACTAACTAAGATCTTCCAACACCTCCAACCTATTGAAGGCGTCCTCCTCTTGCTTGTCCTTCAAAGTCCTTTTATGTCCTTTATTTCTATTTTGGCCTCTAATGGGAGTAAAACCATCTTCCCTGCCACCAAAACCTTGAATGGGATCCTTGCCTTTATCCACTTTGGGCGGACTATTTGAAGGATGAGGAGATTGAGTCTCCAAAGGCTTGGCCTTTGGACATCTGCACTGGAGGTGACCATACTCATGACAGAAATGACAATGAAAAGGTAGCATTTCATAATTTAGTTGTTGCACCCATGAATATTCTCTTGCACTCACTTCTAAAAAGTTTAGCAATGGCTTACTTAAGTCAATTTCCACAAAAAAATGGAGCAAAATTCATTACCTTCTTGAATTGTGTTTGTTGTGATGAACCCATAGGTTTCCCCAACTTTGAGGCTAATAAGTACAACACATCCTCGTGCCAGCATTCCACAGGGAGCCTTGGAAGATGAACCCAAACTAGAACCCAATTCGGAAGCTCCTCCGTTGGGTTGAATCCAACATGCCATGGCTTAATAAACAAGCCCACCTGGTTGTAAAAGTACGGACCCCCTTCAAAAACCCTATTACAATCAACCATGCAGTCAAATGTAACCATGAAATAGTTATTCTCCAAAAGGCGGATCTCCATCTCCCCCTCTGGCATCCATGTCATTTGAGCCCACGTATCCAAGAATTGCAATGAAATTTTCAAACCCAAAAATTTGCAATAAAGAGAATGCCTTGAATAATAATCAATATCTTCTGCCAACATCTCCATCAGAATGACTACATTCAACCTCTCTTTACACCTTTCGAGGCACCCATTAATCTTCAGAATTCTAGGCCCTCCTATCGAGCCCATCTCGAATTTTTCAGGTTCCACTGAAAAAAGATTACTATCAAAAATCTTTGTGCCCTGTAGAGAGGGTTTCGAACCAAATGCCGAATGGAAGTCCATTTTGGGGAAAACCCCAGAAGATTCCCCATGCAACATATAGGAAAAAATTCCCTAATCTAACATGCAAGCCCACTGGAGCCCTAGGAATAGAAAGAACACCCAAGGGAAAAGGGCACCATGCAACCCAACACCTCCTCAGATGAGGGCACACAAAATACCTCCTTTCATAGCACCAACCACCACCAACCCAACACACATCCCACTCTCTTCACCTCACACCAAGCCCCACCCACTACCTATCGCAGCTCACCCTCTAGCTCAACCACACCCCACCAGAGCACCTGACACCCACACACGCCACAAAAACACACCCAAACACCTGGCCTGTTGCCACTAAGTGCCAAGGACAAATGAAGGAAGGCCATGAGAAATAGAAGAGACCCAGCCACCGAATGCCTTCCAACGCCACCCACCAACACTGTAGAAACCAAACCCCCTTCATGCAGACAAACACTCTCCCCTCACAACGCACAACCAAGAAGAAAACAAGAATGAGCTAGGGTGCGGATGCCCTAGCTCGGCATGCAAAGACCAGAGATGCCATACCGCCCTTATTTATTTTTTGAAATATGTAATTTGGCAGCTATATTAATTACATATTTCCTATATGTGTGCCACTTTGTACATTACAAAATTTTCACCAACCTCTGTATCTTCTGCCCTATTTTAATTATTATTATATATAATCCAATTGAAATTTATTTATTGATTTCTCTTTTTAGACTATTGATCCCATGATCATTTTGTAGGAAATGATGTTTTTTATAAAAATATAAGTGATATTACATTGGAGCTCTTCAGGCCCACCATACGTACAAGGTGGAATGCCCAAAATCAAGATTTAAAAGATGAGCTCATTAACCATTTAGTTGTGCTCTTTGGTGATAAAACATTCAACTGAACCAAGGTCCTTAAGAAAGTTGGTACCTATCTAAACTATGTGAGGGACCAATATAGGTCACATTTAGAGAACAAAAATTATGATCATCCCCCCATGATTCCAGAGAGGGAGTGGAAGGACCTGGTGTCAGATGCAAAGGATAAAATTGAAAAGAAAAAAGGAAAGACACCACCAAGCCAAGGAAGGTATGTGATACTATCAACAATGTAATTATATACTAGTTACTCTTTCTTTTTACATAGTCTAACATATTTCAAACTTTTCATAGGCTTCCCGACACATCGAAGGCAACAAAGGCAAGACTAGAAAAACACAAGCAACACAAACTTGGCTTTGGTGGTTGTATGAAATTAGCCGCATGAATTGTAAGTATCAATAAATGAAATATTGTATCCAAATAATAAATTGAAAATAATTTTGGTTTTATCACACAATAGAAGAAAAATTCATGATCTTATGCAAAAATGTAGGGCTTTGAATTCAACAGAGTTCCCACAGAAGAGGACCTAAAGATTTCTTTCCAGCAAAGCTATGGAGTCGTGGCTAAATTCCTAAGAGTCTTGAATAGGAAAACATAATCTTCCATTACATCCGACACGCAAGTAAATAAACTCAATAAAGTTTATTTAAAATTGAATACTTGTGCAATCTATTCAATATTAATTTCCACCATAAAGTAATTACATGCCTATTTGTTTTAAATATTCAAGCAATGATAATACTGCACATGACATTGGAATGCAGCCTGGTGAGGGTGGAGTACAACCTGCAGATGAAGGTCATGGTGTGCATCCCGGTACTTTAGAGCATGTAGAGTGTGATCAACATGTTGAGCATGATCAAGCTAGAGAAGATCAAGAACATGATGTGGCCCCATCAGGTAAAGAGGACCACTCTAAAGTTCTTTTAAACATATTTGATTGCAATTCGTGTATTAATTGATGTAACCTTTCATGTTTCAAATTTAGAGCATGTAGAGTGTGATCAACGTGTTGAGCATGATCAGGCTAGAGAAGATCTAGAACATGATGTGGCCCCATTAGGTAAAGAGGACCACTCTAATGTTCTTTTAAACATATTTAATTTCAATTGGTGTATTAATTAATGTAACCTTTCATGTTTCAACTACAAATCAGGATTTAGAGGGTGTTCAACATGTTGAGCATGAATCTATAACAAAAGTTTAGGAACATAATATGGACGCATCAGGTAAAGAGAACCACTCTAATGTTGTTTTAATTAATGAAATACTTGTAACAATAATAATAAAACATATCAATTTAACATTTCTTTGTTATTGTAGCAAACCCCCCCTTGTAGTGGCATCCACGTCATGAGCAGATGACTAGGCATACATTAAGATCACGAGCAGAGGGCGAAACAACTAAAGGGGGGACAGATGATTTAGAAAATGATACTCCACATCAGATTTTTTTATCTTTAAAAAAGAAAAAAGAAAAAAAGTGATTGTAATCATATCATGACAACCATATTTTTGATAATATGTAAAAACTGAAAGAATGAATATTATATGTTAATGAATGAATGTTATATGTTATTAATGGATGAATGAATTTATGTTATATATTATAAATGGATGAATGAATGATTAATGTTATATGATTGGGTATGGGGAATTGAGAGTGATGTGAGGGGGGGAGGGCCAAATGATCTTCCACCATCACGTGGTTGGCCCTGTTAAGTAGATAATATTAAACTATCCTTGAAACAAAGAGAAGCTCAAAAAGGTAATGCACTTTTCAATATAAGAAATGCATTGTTTGAAGCATCAAACCAATATGCAAAGATGAAAGAAAGTGCTAACTTTTCACTATGGTGATAGAAAAATGATTCTTTATACCCTGAATCCATGCTCTGCATCATAATTTGAAGTTATTTCCATTCCAATGTTCTGAGTTTAGTTTCTATGTATGGCTTTGTATGAATACCACATTGTGTTGTGTGTGGATTTGGTTTCAAAGTTCTATTTCTTATGTTTTTAGTGGTGACATAACTCTAAAATTTGACTTTTGTGCATAACAAGTTAGTGGAAAAATTGACAACTCTTAAGGGTTTAGAGGCTCGATTGAGATAGATACACGGATATTTGGATCTTGTTGTTGATGGGAGGCTTCCACTTAACCATGAAATTTTGTACCGTTTGCAGGTATGCAAAAGTTTCTCTACTTACATTCATTCTTGATCATAAATTTTCTAAATGATATTAATGCTTCAAACTTAAGATTCATTTCATTGTTATCATGATCAAAATGTTATACTTTGCTATACATTCAAGCATTCTCTTTCCCCCTACCCTTTTCTCTCTCCCCCCTTCTTTTAAGAATTTTCTTTTTCATAAAAGATTCACATTTCTATCTCATTTATAAAAATTTATCTAAAGTGCTAGGAGTGAATAAAGATATGTAAAAGATGATGGATTATGTCTAAACAACAACTTTCCATCTTATAGCTAATTAAATCCTTAATATTTGAATATTTTATAGCTCAAATAATGCTTGTATATGCATGTGTAGCAATAAGGGAGCCTATGTGAAGATTGAAATTTAAAACATCACTTTGATATTTTTCCCTAGGTAGTGAAATGATATTTTGAGTAATACAAACCTACACACACATTGATATTTTTTGGCATTGCATTGAGGAAATTTTTTTCTCTTATACCTACCCTCGGCTAGACATGGAGGTATATAATATTGGTTCTGGGTTTTTTCTATAAGTAGTTAATTTCACAGAGGAAGACTAAAATATTCTTAATGTCCTGTCAGGTGTGAAAGCATATGAATCACTTGCTGAAGACACCATTTTGTTCTTTTTTTTATGTTTCTTGCATGTGTTTTTTTAGGCTCTAGAGATGTAGCTCGGCTCTTTCCTTTGCACTTTTCAGCTATTTTGATGATTACAATAGATTTTCCTGATAATTTTCTATGTAGATCTGTTTGTAATCTTATCTTCTACTAATCAATTAGCAAACCGGTCACATATTAAGGACCATTTCACTAACTTGTAGTCATCCATTACTTCATATGTTGCAGGTTGTGTCTGTGTGCCAATAAATCATGATGATTGCAAGAACTTTAATCCTACAAGTGTACCCAATCTTTCTCAAGTAAAAGTCTTACCTTATTTTATAGTACTTTAAATGGTTAATTGAAGGTGCTTCTTTAGATATGAGATGGTTGAACCCTGGATTAAAATATGGTATTAGATGGGCAGTATAATGATAAAACGGAGGTCCATTGAACACAAATTATGAACATAATTTACTGGACTATGAATAGAGTTACAATTATAATTATTTATCCTTTACCGACCTCTGCATTAATGAAAAAGATAGCAGATATTGGAAGTTCATTACATGTCTCATGTATGTGTTAGTATTTTAATTTTGTTTAAGTTGTTCAAGAGCTTGATTAGGTCAAGAATATGTTCTACAAGCTCTGTTCTCTTGACACTGCTCAACATTTTCCCTACACATTTTCTCTTCAATCCAAACATTTCTTAACTCCTTCCCTTGTTAGCCCTTAGTTGTTCTCAAATGTAATTATTTTTCTATGCATCTTGCAGTCTGTATGTATGATCAGTCATCTCTTATGAAGCATGGATAACCTTTCATGGAATTTTTGTTGTGATTAGACAATTTCCATTGTGAGAATAATCATTTAATTTATATGGAAGTAAGTCTTTTTCATATTATTTGACTTGGTATTGTAAACTTTTCTTTGTAGGATTCTCTAGGGGGGAACAACAAAATTGTGATGATAGGTAGAGTTGTACAACACCATAAATCATTTTTCATTATCAATATATTGTTTATAGAATACTCTGTGCAAGTAAAATGGAATGTGCAATGACAATTGGTCTCAAATTCAAATATGAATATAAGTACATTATACACAAGAAGATGGTATCTATTCTATGATTTAAAGAACCCAAAAATAAGAAATTAATAGGTTCCATCTATTTACTTGCTCTTAGACACTTGTTTAATCGGTGAAATGCTCAGAATGTCTTGTTGATAACCAGTAGAGTTCAAAACTCCTGAAGAGGTCAGATTGGTGTGGCATTAGATTTGTCTTGCCGACAGAAGTCATCAGCAAGACATGGACTATCAGAGTGAGTTTTCTATCCTATGTCAATGATTGAACTCTCACCGATGGGTTGGTTTTGGTGGTCATCGCCAAGAGTCTCTGCGATGGTACATTTCAATGAATATTTAAAAAAAAAAATTGCATTGTTTCATCCCAATTTCGACGAAGGCCACTGACGAATCACTGAAGGCTTCGTCGTAACTCCTTGCCCATTTCGTCAAAATGGTGATGAACTTCTGGTGTTGTTTTGACGCTTTGAAAGAGCCATTGCAATTGCATTTTGGTTGTAATTCGTCGGTGGATACATGAATTTTTCATTGATATTCCAATGAACATCTAAGCCATTTTTTGATGCTGACGACCGACGAATCTGCATTGTTATTTCGACGTCTAATTCATCATCAAAATTTCAATGAAAAAATGGCAATGAAATTTTTTTCATCAATTCGTCGATTGTTCAACAAATGTTTGTCGAATGAAAGATGTACATTTGTCAGAAAATGGAGTCAAATTCAGTAGTGTTTGTCGAAGTAGCCCAAAGTACTAAAATTTGCACTACTAATATAAATTTTGAAAGTTTAAATTCAAATGAATGAAAATTAAATGAATGAACAAAAAGTGAAGGACATGCAGGAGCCCTAAGGCATACTAGGTTTAAGGTGGTACTGGTCATAATTTCCCTTGCTTTCCGTCATTACATGGCTCATTATTTACCTTCTAAATGTGCCTTTGCTTGTGCACGTGTTTTGGTTGTTTGTATGTTTTACTTGTGAATGTGTTGTAAATCCTTCAACAGTGTTGGGAAATTAGGACAAGTGTTTGGTTTCATCCAACATTGAGGAAGGTGTAGGAGACAATGATGGAAGGGGAAAAGGAAAGCTCCCTCCTGAGTCTCCTAAATTACTTACCTTCACACCTAACCTTGAAATGGGGGTTGTAATAAAAATTGAATGCAATAGTCTTAGAAATATTGGAATATTTTTACAGTTGGGGACCCAGCAAAACTCCCAACCCAAAAATATATGGATGAATGGTTAAGTAATGTATTGAATAAAAAACACATGATTTATTTTACACTATGAAAATGATACAAAAGGGTTTGTTCTTAAATTTTTAAGAGAAAACAAGTATGCAAGAACATGTAGTTAACAAATAGTTTTGGAATATTGGTAAATGCATCTTTTGGGCCATGAATTGGTCACCAGAGGCCATTGGGGATGAGGTGCTCACTCTATCTTGTCCAAGATGGATAGTGGTTAAAGGTGTCCCTCCATTTCTCTGGTATCTTCTTGAACAGGTGCTAGCCCATTTTGGGAATGTGGTGAGGATAGAGGAAACTAAGTCCTCCCTCCCTCATATTGACGATAGGGAATTGATTGCTCTAGCACTGGGATAGAAATATCAAAAACTATTAACTTTATTCTAGATGATTCAAATGTTTCTTGCAAAATTGAAATGTTAGGGGGTATCAATGCTTGTTATTTATGTAGGAAAAAGACATATTAGAAGGATTTGTCCCATTATCTTGAAAAAAAATGTTAATGTTAACCCTAATAATCTAGCTGTTATTGTGGAGAATAGTCAAAATATAAATGGAAAAGAGGACAAGAGCTCACCTTTGTTTGGAAATTCTCGTGCTAGATTAAGGAATTCGACAAACCTAGAGGTCCTAGGAAAGGCTCTAAGTATTTAAAAGGATTTGATTCATGAGGGGGAAGATGAACCTCACCATCATATTCAACCTAGCCAAGCAACAAATCCTAATAGGGATGATTTGCAACAACACCAAGCACAATTAAAATATATAATCAATTTGATGCCCTAAGCAAAGAAGTGGAGGTTCTTACAACTGGAAATGTCAATATGTGCAATTAGAAGGACTCTGGCTATAAAGAGGCAACCTCCATTAAACCGCACCCTACCTCAAGAAGTGGGATGAATCTGACAACTACCAAGAAAAATGCTCAACAAACTGTCATGGACAAAATTTTAACTAAGCATAAAGGAAAAACAAGAATAAAAAAGAAGAAAATAAAAATAACATAATTGAACTTGATAAAACAAAATATTTTATAATCTAAATGAATTTTAGAAATAATAATACAAATAAAAATAGTTTAAACCCTATTGTGGGGTGCAAAACTAGAATAATTCAATCTAGGATGACCACTTGTATGGTCAAAAATATGATTTTTGAAATAGAACATAAAAACCATCTTGATAATGGCACACAGGGCAAGAGTAGTAGGGTGGGACCCTACAACCCACCAAAAGACCATAAGGATAGTGAAAATTGCAATGGTTTAGGGGGACGCCCTCTTACTAATGTTGTGGGTGCCACTATCATGATCATGGAGGACTATAAAAATTTAAATAAAAATGAATCTATTAATGGTAGCACTAAAAAAAAGGAACTTGGTCTTGGAAAATGCAACTCCCCTAAAATAATCCAGGAAAAACATGCTATAATGGACAAAATTGGAGACAAGATTTTGTCTGATGGTAAAAAAAATATGGAAATCCAAATAGGAACTGAAGGGGACTTGTCTTGCTAGGATGGGTGCTACAATAAGACCCTTGATTATTAGGCAATAAATGTTTCAATTGACTCTACTGCCCCTAAAGTTAATAATGTCAATTCTCTCAAAGAAATGGTTCCTACAGGAGACAAGGGGGACTTAAACAATAAATTGGTCGCAAAAGTATAAATTGAAATAAGAAGGGAACCTTCTATGGGCTCCAAAGAAGCAAAAAATAAAGGAAAGGAAAAGTACTCCCAATTAGGAGGGACAGCTTCCATATCACCAGATAGAAGAGGAAAAAGACAAGTGTGATTATCCCCACTCAAAAGTCTAAAAGACTAAAAACAAAAGATAACATCCCCAAGTGTTTTGAAAGTTTCAGAAATGAAAAGGATACCTCTCACATATTAGACTGCCATGAATCTTAATTATATGTCTTGGAATGTAAGGGGACTTGAATCCCCAAATAGGAAGCACATTGTAAGAAGATTTTGTAACTTGGAAAGAGACAACAATGTTGTCTTCCTACAACAAGTAAAAGCAACTGGGTTTATATTGGAAATAAATATCAAATTTATTTGGAAAGACTCTAAGAACTTTGTAATCAACCATGAAAAAGGAGAGGGGTACAACTATTCCATCATCCAAAAAGTAGACACAATTTTTCCAAGAGAAAGGAACTTCCCCATACAATAGGGTAGTGTGGACCAAACTGGTAAAAGATGACACCACTATTGGGGTATGCTCAATTTATGCCCCCAATGAATATATGGATATAATTTAACTCTAGAAATGGTTGTGTAGATTGTAGGATATCCCTTGGATAATTGGAGGAGACTTCAATATGGTGGAGCAGTTGGAGGATAAGAAAGGGGGCATTGACATGGGGTCGAAGGGTAATGAGAAGTACTTTTGGCAAAGGATGAAAATAAAATTGAATCTATTTGATCCCTTGGAAGGAATGAAGGAAAATACCACTATATGGTACACATGGTGCAATTACCAACAAGGGTGCAAAAGAATCTATTGTACGTTGGATAGGTTCTATGTCAATAAAATCACTTCAGTTTTGGTTATGGTGATAAAGGCTGCAAAGTGAGAATCTATCCATATACACTATCAAACCACCATCTAATAAAATCCCAAATCTTATTCAATAATGGTGTGGTCAAAGAAAAAATTAAGAAAGGCCATTTCCTTCTAAATATAATCTTGTTAAAAGATGAAGATTGTAGAGTAGTGCTCATTACTCGAAGGGAGATTAATAAGTGGTAGCTTAAAGATAAGAGTGCAATTGAAATATGCAATCAGAATGTGGAAATTTGGAGAAAGCTTTTTCAAACCATTGGCAAGAAAAGGGCAATGGATAGAAGAAAGGTAGAAAAATTTCTTCAAGAAAAACTCTTCGAGGTAGAAAACTCCTTGCAAAATGATCCTTACAATGAAGCCTCGGGCATGGAACTCTCTCTGGAAAAAAAAAATCTAAGGAGAATTCAAAAAAACCACATTCAAGGTTTAAAAACAAGAGAAAAAATAAATTAGATCAACAATGGAGACAAAGGAAAAAAGTTCTTCTTCAGGTATATTAAGGAAAAAGGAATTAAAGAGCATATAGACCAGATAGTGTAGGATGAAACCTCACTAACTAGTCAGGAGGATATCAAAAATTAGTTCTAGTTTTACCAAGAACTATTTAAAGCACACGGTGAAAATGAGGAGAGCGGGAATGCCAAGGATTATCTAAAGAGCATAATTTTGAGGAAAATATATGTGAAGAAGTAGAAATGTTAAGTGGTGAGATCATCAAAGAGGAAATCCAAAAAGCTATAATAAAACTAAATAATGGCAAGTCCCCAGGTGAGGATGTGCTCCCAATTGAGTTCTACAAAGCATTCATAAACTAGATCTATGATGATTTGTTTCTTGTGTACAAGGAATGTCTTAGGGAAGGATCTTTGTAGTAGCATAAACAAAGGTATCATCAAGTTGCTCTTGAAAGAGAGAGACATAACACTAATAAAAAATTGGAGACCTATAACACTACTAAATGTATCCTATAAAATTCTTGCTAAAATCATATCTATGAGAGTGGTGGATATCCTTCCCTCATTTATCAACAACAATCAAACTGGGTTCATTAAAGGGAGATATATACTAGAAAATCTCATCACAAGTTGGGAGCTAATGGAATGGGCTAGACATTCAGGATAGAATTTTTTTATGCTCCTCCTGGATTTTGAAAAAATATATGATAGGATGGAATGGTCATTGATAAGAATGACCCTTGAAGAATTTGGATTTCCAAATGCCTTTTGCAATATGGTCAACACTCTATTAAAGGATGTAGTTGCTCAAGTGGATGTTAATGGCTCCCTATCTAAGGAATTCACATTGGAAAGGTCAATTAGGTGAGGTTTCCCATTGGCCCCTACTCTCTTTGTAATTGCATCATATGCTATCCACTGCCTACTAAGGGAGGCTTGTGTCACTCCAAAATTAAGGGGGTTGGCACTGCCTGATCAAAGTAATCTCTTGAATATTCAGTTTGTAGATGATACTGCATTATTTGTTGAATTGGAAGAAGACAACATGGACAGCTTGACCAGAAAGCTCAATTTCTTCTGTAAGGCCTCTGGTGCCAAAGTATCTAATATCTATTGGGAATAGGATGCCATTTAATTGCAATCCTAAACATATTTCATGTATCTCCTAAATCTTTAGAAAGTGTTCCCCAACACTAGGATTAGAAAAAGATTAAATTAAAATTAAATAAACATGTAAATTGACATTTTTGATTATTCCTAAATGATAGGAACATGTGGGGACGTCCAAGAAGAGATCCTACAAGATAGGAGCACATGGGGCGTCCACATGGAAGGTGGAACCCGCCTTGCTTCAATCAACTATTTGGAGGATTGATAACACTTTAGTAATGCATGTTTTGATCCTAAAAATTAGGGATTGATTTTTACATGAGTTTGGAGTGGCACTATCAGTTCAATATCAGTTTAGTATCAGTTTAGTTTAGTTTAGTTCAGTTCAATTCAATTCAGTCCAGTTCAATTCAGTTTAGTTCAGTTCAATTATGGTTCAGTTATCCTCAGTTGCATGTAGTTATTTTGAGTTGAATGCTAGTTGAATTTAGTTGACTTGAGTTGCATGATTGATGACTTCAGTTGCATGAGAGATAATAGGTGGATACTTTCAATTAAGTGGGGATGATCAATCATGCATAATGTTTACATGAATTGGTGGAGATATATGTTTCAGTTAACTAAGATTGACTTGGACCCACCTTGGGTGCCCAAGTTGGTATCTTTCAGTTAACACCTTTTGCATGAGAATATATTTACAAGGCTCATTCAAGTGAGCCCACTCTTGGGCACAAAATTTGAGGTGGAGTTTGCAAGATATTTTCTTGACCAAAGTTCAGTTAAGTTTTTAATTTGGGGTGCCTAAATTGAGGAAGACTTTGGTTTGACTTTAGATTACATTGTGGAACTCTACTTGCCTAATCTAGGCATAGGTTTTTGTGAGGAGCTTTATGTTGTTGAATTGTACAACTCTTATGAGTCTTACATGCTCATTAATTTTCTATTAAATGCAGCAAGTGGATGAGAGTTCTATGAGAGTTTATTGCAGGTTGTGAAGAAGGATTGTTGAAGGCAAGGAAGCATATCAATCAAGGATTAATACCGTATTATTTTAATCTTGTTCTAAGGCTAAATAATACAATCACTATTGATTTTGTTGGAGTTTTTTCTTGAAAGGGTTTCTCCACGTATAAGTTGTGTCACTTTAATCTTCTTGTCTCATTCTTCTACAATATTCTATCTCTTTCTACAATTGGAAAAATTGATCTAAATAGATTATTCATACATAAAGAATTGTGACAAAAAAGACTTAATTAGATGTACAATCTCATAGTTTTACAAGTTTTAAGCTACAATATTACCTTCGTTTTCAACAATATCAAGTTTATTCTCCTAGGATACATAGAGGACCCTTCTGAATGGTTTGGAAAATATGGGTTTCAATGGGGAGGTTCCCACAAATAGGTGAGATACCTTGGTATCCCTTTTGCAGTTAGCCCCAATCTCAAGGACATGTGGATGTGGATAAAATTAAAGGTGTAAAAAAAAATTGACAAGTGGAATGAGCAATACTTATCACTTGCAAGAAGAATACAAGTGTGCCAGAAGATCTTATCCTCATATAGTCTATACTTTGCCTTAGATATGTTATTTAGCAGTTACTAGGTAAATAAAATTCATAAAAAGTTAAGGAAATTCTTATGGTTGGTGTGTACCTTGGAGTTTTACCCTATTCTAATGTGCAAAATAACTAAAAATGCAAATGATAAAACACTAAGAACACTTTAATGATTATCCTAAAGAGTGATAAAACAAGGAAAATAGATGAAATAAAATGCAAATCGATTATACCTTCCTTGTTGTTGAAGACTCCTTGGTTGGCCCTTGATTTAGATGAATTTGTGTGCTCCTTGGATGACTTTTGATGTTACTAGATGCAAGATTGAATATGCAAGATGATCAAAGTGGATGGCTAAATGATAGTGAATGTTTGAGAATGCAAATTGACAGCATAAGGTTGCTCAAATGAAAAAGTGTTGAAAATGCCCTTGAGGAGGGGAGATTTATAGAAGAATTTGAATTCTCTAGAGAATTCAATGGTTGAGATTCATCCAACAAGGTCAAGATGAAGGGCTATGGTGAGTTGAGAACTCACAAGCCCTCACATCTTGACATGTGGATGGTGAAGTGGCTAAGGGGAGATGAGGTGGAAGATAAGTACATAATGTGGAGGAAGTACAAGTACCCTACAAGTACATTGGGAGATGGGAAGAATCTTGGGTGAATAAAAGTGAATTTTAAATTCACAATGATTGGAAGAATCTAGTGGATAAGATAATGTTCCCAAAAGGTGGGAGTTTGTCACATGTGACTTGATGTGACAAGTCAAAGGTTCTAGAAGATGCATGGAAAAGGGGATTCTTGGAGGAATAAAAAGGAATTAAAAATTCCTTGGGGGATGGAGAGAGTTGACCAAGGTACTGATTAAGATTAATTAATCAATTAGAAAATAAATGAGGATTAGAAGCCAACTTGCAAAGTTGGAGGATGTGACACATCTAATCAAGGATTAGGCATGTGCACATCCCTAATGAAGAAATTAGGAGATGGATTAGGATTAGATGAAAATGGCATGTGAGAAATTAAATAAATGTATTATTTATTTAATTTATTTGATGAAAGGAGGATTAAAAGAGTAAAGTATTTAATTATTAATTAAATACCTTAGGGATTTGGCAGAATTAAGGGTATTAATTAAATAATAGTAATATTACTTAATTAACTTAGTTAAGAAAATGTTTAGATGAAAAGTGATAAATTTGGATAAATTAAGTGTCCAAATTTGGATGTCTACAGTTGGATAGAAAGAACCAAAAGAAAAAGCACTCAATCAAATGGGGCAGGTGTTATATTGAGAAAAACCATGGTGTCCTTGGGCTAAAAGACCTAAGGACTCATAGCATTGCACTGATAGCAAAATAGATAATAAAATCCTTGGATGGTTTAGAACCATGGAAGGTTCTAGTGAGGAACAACATTCAAATGGGGGTTCCCAAATAGGCTAAATCTTGAAAAATTATACCCTTTTGTGACCTACTTATTGGAAAGTAACTAGTGTCTCCTGTTGGATCCAATGTTTTTAAGAGCTTGTGGAAAGATTGGGAAGCAATTAGATGCAATGTTACTGACTATCATTTCTCCATTGATAATAACAATGCATTTTTTCCCATAGATCCATTTGGTGCAATTTGGAGCATTGTTGGGTGAAAATTTTGTAATCCCTTTTAACAGATTACAAAACCTTGATTTCAACCACAGTTATGTGAGATATAATCTCTCCCCTTGGAAAGGGGAGGTTCCCTTCTTACTGATTATTGAAACTAAGGGAAAACAAATCAAATACTCACAATAATGTACACTATAATAACGATATAGGTGTGTCACATTAATGATTCTCTATTTTTTTAAAGAATATTTTTTACAATGTTTCACAATTTTTACTTCTAGATGCAATAAAACTTCAAATTAAAGTTAAGCAGTAATTCCAATATTCCTATCTTGTCAAAGCAAAGCCTAGGAATACTAGCATGATAAAAATAAGTAACAAATAAGAAAACCTCACGGAGGCACAAAGTTGTTTTGTAGATAATCCTTCAAGATAGTAACCAACATTGTAAAAGAAGCACAAAGTCTTCTATATACTTCACAATAAATCCCATGAGAATCATGAATAAATATAAGCACAAAGTCTTATAGAGAACTCACCAATAATATCAACAATATCACAATTTCAAGCAATGAGTGTAGCTCAAAGTCTACACAGATTTACTCAAAAGCCCTTTCAATCTCAATTACTAATCACTGTCAATTCAATCAAACAACAAGATAATTGTCCCCAACACAAATTTTGGTGTGCAACTTCACTTCTTTATTGATTAAAAATAGATTCACAAAATGAACTCAAAGTTTCAATATTTGCTTCACAATTAGGCAGCACTTCATTGCATGAGATAAAAGATCCATAATATAATAAAATCCTCTCTTATTTATAGATGGGAGAGGAGAGAAAATCTAGGGAAAACCCTAACTAACTAGTTGACTTGTTCAAAAATTTCATCCATAAATGTAGGAGAACATATTTGTTTTACATGTAATTACTTTTTTCCAAAATGACATGTAAAATTCCAAAGCCTATCTGCATAAACCATACAAGAAAGTGTATAAACTATCTAACTTTGGATATATAAGAAGTTTTTTCACGGTTCCTTGCTCTTATCTTGGAAGTCTTCATACTTCTTCTTTATCTCCTGCATGACTACCTCATCTGGACCAATTGTATAGTCAATAATTGTATGAACCCTTGTGATTAACTTTCTTGAGAAAATCTTTTTGCATCTATCTAGATGCGTCTTGAGGTTGCCTAGAGAAAGTCGTACATCACACAAAGCTTGCATTGAAGTATTTTAAAATCCTTCATCTTCCACCTACTTCATGATAGCTTCTTTGAAGATCTGAGCAATCTCACTAACTAGGAGGAAGGTATGATCATCATCAAGGATTTTTCCTAACAACTCCTCAATTCCATTCACCATAACAATACAATGTTCTTTGACATCTCCTTGCACTTGTTGTATGTCCTTAATGAGAGACTTGATAACTTGTATGTGGTTTCTAAGAGACTCTTTTACTTCCACATACTTATCTTTGTTAGTAATTACCTCGACTTCCACTAATTTTCTCAACTTAGTCTCTTTCATCTATAACCAAAATGTGAGACTTTGTCCCATCTCTTTTTTCTCTATGGAAAGTGTTCCCTCTACTCTTTCCAATTCCAATTTCATCTTGGATATTTGAGTAGTCTTTTCACCCACAATAGCTGTGATTTTTGAGCCCTACTCTATTAACTCATCAACAAATTCATACAACACTTTACCCTTGGAGTAAAAAATCACTTTTTGCATTGTTGGTTCTTCAACATTTACCATGGCCATAAGATGCACATTCTCTGAGGTACCTGTGATATTTCTCAAAAATGATGCATATAATTCGGCTTTCTCCTTGTACATATCTCTAGCTTGCTCCATATTATCAAGTCTACCTAATAATGCATTTAGGGTTACTTGTGCATCTCCTTTGGCACTTGCATTAGTTACCTTCCCAAGTTGGACCCTAGTTAAAGTGTAATATTCCATATTCACATCACCCTAATCATGTGGAGGTACTCCAATATCCACATACTTGTGACCTGACTTGTCCACATGAAGTCTTGAATGAACCTTTTCCTTCTTTTTCCCCTTGGATTTTGGAAGAACTATCTCTTCAATATCTAGCTCATCTAGGGAAATCATTTATTTCTAACGCTTAGATACTTGTGAGATTAGCCAAGGAGGAAGAAATGAAGTATTTCCTTCTTGACTTACTATTAATTCTTTTGTAACATCTGCCTTTGTAGGAATGGATGATATAGTAATAATTTGAGTAGTATTAGTCATGATTGCACCAGTAGATTGAAAACCAAGAGGATCTTGCAATGACTCCTTCATAAACCTATCAAACCTGGATTGGGAAGAAATATCATATGATGGAGAAGATAGACTCTAAATGGATGATGGAGAACTTGATCAAACATCAATAGTTTGCAAAAAGAAACCCATAGGAGGAGTGGTAAGGATTGATGTTGAAGGAGGAATGGTAACCTTCACTCCATGTAGAGTTGTTGTAGGAGGAGGTAAAGTGGGAAGAGAAGGTGGAGGAGTAGTAGGATTTGGAGGAGTGTGAGTAACATTGGTAGTAACAGGCGATAATGTATGGGGGGATTATCAACAATGTTCTCATGGGGAGATAGGTGTATTTCACCATTATACCTTTCTTCTTCCTCATTACCTTCTTCCTCTCCTTCATCTTCCTTAGACTATTCATCTTTTGCAGACTCTTTTGATTCCTTGCTTTCATTCCCTTCTTCTTCTAATAATGATTGTTCCTCAGATGCAATCTCTTGTTCTTCTCTAGATGGTTGTTTTGATTCAATAGTTTTCTCTTCTTCAATAGTTCGTGCAGTACTTTTACCACAAGTGAATTTGATCTTAGGACCCCTTTGTGAAGAAGAGGGAGCAGTCACATATTTTTGTTTAGTGTGGAGCTCTTGTTGTCAGCTGGTTTCACCTCCTAGTGTTTATCCCTCAAAACCTATTCTAAAATATTTCAATTGAAATCCATGTGTCTGCAACCATTCACTTATGTAGAATATGAGCAAGTCTTTCCCTAATGGAAACAATCTCTTTCTTGGACCATTGCATAGGAGGTAAAGGCTTTATGGAAATTTCTTCTTCTTCATATGCAGAATTTATGATATCACCAGGATCTTCAAAATCCCTTGGAATATCATCTACGCCAAGGTCCTTGATTTGTTCCATAGTTCACCTACAAAAATTCATTCTTTGAATGTCCTCCTCATCTCTATAGTTTTCCCATATATTCTCAAAACGATAGACATGGTTGTGATCTTTCTTAAGTTTCCTATTCACATTTCTATAATCAAAATTAGATCTATACTCGTATGACCTTATGGTCATAATCTACATTTTCATAGCTACTAATTTTTCCTTTTGCACACTTTGAATAGTATACCTTCCAATTTAGTAATCAGAAACTTAAAGCCTGTCTTATGAATTTTTTGGCATTCTTTATGGCCTGTGATCAACTGTCTACACAACTAGACATTAATATCCACTTGTCAAAATGATATCTAGGTAACGTGTAGGGGCACCCAATGTAACAACCTACTCTCAAATATATGAAAGTAGGAAACTATAGGAAGGTACACCCAAACTTACTAGCAACCTTGAAGTATTCATCTGATACCATTTTCTTCTCAAGAGTTGGATCAAAAGTGAAAAGAAGAGGTGCAAAGAAGGCAACATTGACTCTCCTGAAATGTTTGATACTATTTCTCAAGGTGATCTGGGAGTAGAACTCATATACTGGCACAATATTGTTGTTAACTTTTGTTGACAATCTTGGAAATTGTCTCATAATAGTAGTGACATACATTAGGTAGGATGTCACGTAAAAATTTAAGATAGTTTTTACATTGATGAGTTGCTCATGAATATCATCACTTATTTGTGTTCCCCATTCTATGTGTGATTTCCTCCTGATGATTCAGATGTACTCGTACATCCAATCTTGAAAATGGAATGAAACGGGCAAGCCTTTCACCCTACTCAGAAGAGTGATCATATCCTGAACATCTTCCTTGAAATCACCTCGTGGAAGACCCTTGTGCCATCTAGAGATAGTAGGCCTCAAAGTCTTCAACCATTGAGAATTGATCAATTTTTCAACTTTATTAGGATCTTTGTCATAAACCTCTTGTGATTGTTGAATGGAAACATTTCTAAATTTTTCCATATGTGGAACCCTGAAAACTATATCAAAGAACTGTGGATCCAATCTCGTCATGATTTGTCCAAAAGAATCTCTCACACTTTTTTCCTCCTTGATATAATGTGAGGAAACTTGAAGAAAAAATTCCATGCAGTGAGCAACACCTAGAAATGAAGACACTAGATGTAGGTTGCTATGGATGATTGCTCACAAATTTTATTCTAATGGTTGTTTGTCTATCATTTTCACAAAATCATCCATATCAAGGTGATCAATCTTTGTGTCTTTGATTTCATCAATCTTCTAGATCACAATGGTAAGTGAATAAATTCCTTGGTACTTGTACTTCATTTTCTCTTTTTTAGAAGATGGGGGAGATTCTTCTGTTGTCAGCTAAGAGTACCAAAGACCAATGAAAATTCACCTTTAGAGATCACCTGATGAGAGCTTAAAAGAAACTACAAGAAAACATGGATTATGAGATGTTATGAGCATATATGTTATGAGATTGATAGGAATGCGTGAACCAAGCAAGCATTTTTGGAGCGAGTGCAAATGAGCTATGGAGCACATAAAATAGAGCAATAGTGGTGGAATGAAGTTTGGAAAGCAAATGAAATGATTTTTGAACATTTAGTGAAAAATATTTTTTTTGCAAGGGCATTGAAAGTCAGCACCCTTACATCTTGGAAGAACTACATTTGATACAACAACGCTAAAAATCAGTGCTCTAGAATACTCTAAAATTATTTGATGGTTTTGATGTCTAAGCACTAAAAATGAGCACTATAACATTTGGTGGAAAGTTCAATTTCATATACCAATGATAAAAATCCCCGTTGTTACATGCTTTTATCAACAATTTAAACAATATGCTAAGGTGGGCTTTTTTAGCACTTTTACAAAGGGAAAGATCTAAATTTTGTAGGAGCAGTGATTTTCACCACTCTTACATTTAAGAGTTCGGAGAAAAATAATATATGCAAGAGCGGTGAAAATCACCACTCCTACATAAAGGAGGAACCTTACATGATGAAGTGGAAAAAAACATCGCTGTGGCATACAATGACTTGGAAGAATTTCAAGTGAAAAATGAATTTTACTCCAAAAAAACAAAGACACAAAGTGATAGCATTGAAAATCAACACTAATACACTAGAAGAAGACCCAAGAAACAAAGACAAAAGAAAATGGCGAATATGTAAAACCAAATAAATTAGGATAAATGATGGTAGAAGAAAGAAGAAAGAACACTCCTATTAAAAATATGAAGGTAACAGAGAACGATAATAAAGAAAAACACAAAACTTACTTGAAGAAGATGGATGAAAAAGGTGAAAACCCTAATCCAGTCGACCACAAAATCCACCAATATAAATTTGCTTGGTGAGATCTCAAATGCAAGAGAAAAGGAAGAAGGAATAAAAAAATAATAACTAAGAAGTGAGTTAATAACGAATTTTAAAGACATTTAAAAGACGTTGGAAAGGTACCATTAATGAACCATGAGTTCATTAAATTCACATATATGATGGGTGGGAACATGTAGGAGAGGTGTTTTTTACTGCTCCTACAAGTTTGAAAATTGTTAAAAGTGTAAAAGTAGTGAAAAAGCCTACTTCAACATATCCAAGTGTTACTCAAAATCAAATGCAATAGCACTAAAAATGAACGCATGTACATTTGGTGGATAAGAGAGAAGAGTGTTGAAAATCAGTGCTCCAACACTTGGAGAAATTTCATAACCTAGCTCATGTAGGAGCACTCAAAATAAGCGCTCGTACATGAGCTAAATTTTTTTGAACTCCCTGAAGATGAAAATTAACAAAAAAAAAAAATTGAAAAATTTTTAGGGAATGAATAAGGATAAACGCTCGAATGAATAATTTGAGGCCTAGGACAACGTATTAAGGCTAATCAAAATTTTCCTCGTTTTGCATGCTTGAAGTGCATGGACCTATGGAACAGACAAGTTTCATAGGGGGTTATCCCTTGAATCTAGCGTAGCTAGATTCTAGGATAACAAGCATAAGGGAAGACCCCTAGCCCTACTATAAGGTTGTTCTACCAAGAGCTGAGCAGAAAAAGACATCAAGTCCTTCAATAACATAATCATAAATGGGTTACTAAAGGATTGGATGTCTCTACATACTGAATATGACCTACCAAAATCTAATTGGAGGACATATTCTATCTTAAGGGAATCATGTTAAGAATTAAAATTTCCTATCACTTGCATTCAAAAAGATAAGCAATACCAAGATCTTAAGTGGATTGATAGCTCACCATTAAGTAACCTAAAAACCAAAATGATATACAACACCCTAATAAATTCTAACTCCATCGAAGAGCATAGTAACAAATGCTAGGGTATTAATATCCCAAAAAAGAAATGATAGTACATTTTTCAAAATATCTAGTTTAATGTTTTTGATAATAGGAAAAACAGATTTTGAAGGGATCTGTAACCTTATACAACAAGAAAAGCCAGGCTGCAGAAAGGACAGCCTACAGCCAACAAAAGACCAGCACCCAAACAAGATCCATCAAGAATTACAATTAGCACTTTTCTTGTGGGAGCGAAGAGTCATATCGAAAGAAGGCCGTAATGATTTATCTTTTTTACCCTTGACAGTAATATCTAGTCTAATGTTAATGAGCCTAAAAAAACCTATTTTGGGTGACTTTTCACTCTTCAAATATTACCATATAAATGCAAAAGTTTTGACATTGATTTATGCAACATAAGCAAGGCACCTGAAAGTATCAAGCACATTTTGTTTGATTGCCCATATGCAAAAGAGATTTGGAATCTATTTTGTGATAAGTCAAAAATTTGGGGCAATTATGGGGATGTTAATTGGAGGATAATTTCAATAGGGCTTGATAATAAACTAGATAAATCTTGCAATTTATTTTGGATTTTTTTTACTAATGAGATATTATGGCACTTATGGAAGGCAAGAAATGAAGAAAAGTATAAATGGACCAGGAGGGAACTTATTGAGTATGCAAAGGACTCATTTATCACAATGTTGTCACACAAGTCACAATTACAATGGAGATCACCAAAAGGAAGTTCATGAGGTTGCTGGGAGATGGAACTGTGCAAGTTAACCAAAGTGAAATCAAATATGAACATACTTGGAAACAAGGTCAACCTAACCTCTCCATCTTCATGAAGGATTTGGAAGAGCTTCAAAAATATTTTAATGAGAAGGCCAAGGAAAAAAGGAGACACACACAACAAGGGGACCAAGGCTAGATGAAGATAAATCAAAGGAAGAGTTAGAGGCTACTAAAACACTGCTCAGCTGGAGAAACTGCTAAAAAGTGAACATATTACAATGATGAATATATTATATTTCTATCCTACTCAAGTATATATGTGCATAAGTAAATATTAAAATATAGCTCTGTGTAAAGGAATCAATGGATATAAATACAGTAGGAAAATATTTGGA
The DNA here is from genome assembly GCA_007258455.2 of Sequoia sempervirens. NCBI lineage: Eukaryota > Viridiplantae > Streptophyta > Pinopsida > Cupressales > Cupressaceae > Sequoia > Sequoia sempervirens. Next base: position 359,393 of record VDFB02155196.1, on the reverse strand, counting down.
ATATCACCAATTGGTACAACAGGCATTATATATAGAGTATAAAATATTGTAAAGGTCCTATTTTTTAATTGTGAAGGTCCACGTTGAGACTAAACTATCGTCAATACAAAAAATGAATAAACAAACAATTTAAGCAATCAACCAAGTCAACAACCTCAAAGAAATTGCTCACCAAAAATCACATCATGGCTCAATCAAGCTACTATAAAGGGGAGAAGGGAATTAGTAGAATCAAATTTAAGATTATGATCGGGGATATATGCTCAAATTAAATAAAGCATAGTTTACTTTGTATTTACCTTTGGCCCTAGAATTTTAGGTCTTTGTATAATCATGTAATTCTTAAGCTATAATAATAATCCATGAAACTCAATTATTATTCATTTACTCTTTTCCATACTTCATGTCCTTTAGCATTGAGTATTCACCATCAGTAATTCCTAATTTGAGAATTCACCTTTCTTTTAAGTCTCAAAATATTGGACTTTCAGTATTTTCCCTACTCATTTCCCTCACCCCACTTCTCATCTCTCTTTCTCCTTATGGGACCATAATTGTAGGATTACTCATAACATCATACCCAAAAGGCATAAAGTATGTGGTAAAATTGATATCCAAACCTTGGAAGTATTCCACACTCTTTAGCTTTTCTCTTTCTTCTTCTAGCATGAGGCACACCACATTATGATCCCTAACCCATTTCTCTCTAGTCATAGATTTTAGGACTTCTATATTTTCCTTTACCAAAAAGTGCATCTATATCCCTAATCCTTGATCCCTTTCCTTTACCTTTTTTCCCATATTATTTAGTGGTGTTAGATTTTCCCTACCTTGATACCACTTCTTCTTCCATTAGTATTGGGTATCCCTTTCATTGATCCTCACTCCTCTTTAAATATTTTCCTTTCAAATTCTTAAGATTATTTATACAACCTTCTGTAAAATTAAGTCAACATGTGGTAACCCTAAAACTTAGTTCCCAACTACTCAATGCAACTTAGAATACTATGAATTCTACCAACCAATTAGAACCCACCACAAGATATAATCCTTTGGTGACTAAGCTAATACCATATGCTATTCTAATAGTGAAATTTTCCTTTGTGTCACCTAGTCACTTTCTTGGACTAATGAAAGCACATCGCATATGTCTTACATGCACTTACCACTGAAAGCAAGTGGGAAAGTGCATTTTGATGTGATCAAATTTGATAGCCTCCCTATCTAAGAAATGATTTTTATACAAATTAATTTCTAAAAATCAAAATAGTGACTAATCAAAAGGCCTCCGTATACAAGAAACCTCTATGCCTATCCAAGCAACCTCTATCCATATCCAAGCAAACTTTTCACACCCCCACAACACAAATAGCTTTAAAGTTAGCCTTAAATAGATAGGTAATAGATACCCTCAATTTGTAGATATTATCTTGTAGTGACCACCCTCATTAACAATCTAGATTGCTACCAATAAGATTTTCCATGTCCTTAGTCCTATGCAATACATTAACCCTTGAAAAAGGTTGTTAGACTGAGCCATGATGTCCTCGTCAATGCCTTTCTAAAATTTTTATAGGTTAGTTGGACCTATTCCTATTAAGTTGAAAAATAAAAGAGCGGCCTAATGGAGATTGGTGATGAAAACCTATAAGTGCACTAAAAGGTAAGTCTTATAAAACTACTTTGCTAGAATATAAAAATAAGATCTAGAGATCATTGCAAGTATTAAAAAGAAATATTTGGTAGTATTAGGTGTCTTGTACTACCCCTTGATAAATCAAAGTGTTAAAAGAAAGGATTTAAAAATGGATAAAGTAAATCAATTAAATATTTATGGAAAAAAATGATAACAAGAGAGTAAAATATTTTTTTGGTTAGATGAACAAAGATAGGTTTTGAAAAGAATTTAATGATCGTGATAGAAAAGAAGGAAGAAGAAAGAGTGTTTAAAAAATCCTAGGACTGAGATGGAAGACAATGAAAAAGGTTAGAAAAAGTGTGAGAAGCATCAAGAGAGTGTATAAAGAGGGACACAATAGATAAAAACCCTAGTAATGAGATATGTATATCCTCAATGGACACGACGTGAACATAATATCAAATAAATGGAGTAGTTTATAGCCTAAGTTAGAACTATAGACCTAATTATATGATTTTGTGGAGACCCCCAATGATGACGCACTAAGATTACACATTCAAGATTAAAACAAGAATGATAAAACATGGAAAGAATTGAGTGAATTGACAAATTTCCATTCACCTAATGTATGAACAAAAATCATAAAATATAGAAGACAAAAAAAATGAGGATTAAGTAAAATATTACAAAAAATGATTTGAAAGAGAAGTTAGAAAACTAGAAGAAACCTTGACATAAAATAAATGAATTGATTGGTTTATTTGGGGTTAACCCCTCACATTATAACAAAAGTAGTTGAGTAGATTTCCTCTTCGTATAAGGATGCAGTAGAATTGATCACAAGAATTTAGAATCGTAGTCAAAGATATGGGAGAATAGAATCCCCTATTTTTTTGTAATGATGACATTAAAATTTTGATTTATCATACCTTTGGCCTTGTGATTGATTTTGACTAGAACTTTGGCTATTGCCTCTTCCACCTGAGTTTTTTGGGATGGTTCATCCACCTCTATATGAATTTCTTCCTCTTCCTTCAAAATTTAATCTTCCTTTGCCTCTGCCATGAATAATTGAAACTTGTGTTTTGAAAGCATGCTCTAAAGATGAATTTGTTGACCTCCTTGGCCTATGGTCATGAGAAATGAGGGATGAATGAAGCTTATCTACTAAAAATTAAGAGAGTCTCTTTGTCTCTTCTATGGCCACAACAATAGATTCAAAACTTGTAGGAAAACTTCTTAAAATATTTTCAACTACTCTCTTTTCTTCAAGAGTCTCACCATGAGATCTTATTTGATTAACCAATCCAATAATTTGAGTAAAGAATGAATCTAATGATTCAGACTCCATGTATACGGTCTCAACGTCTCTTAACATTTACAATTTAGTTGTTTTCACTTTGGCCATTCCTTGATATGTTGTTTGGAGGATATCCCATTCTTGTTTTGACTGTTTTACTACTAGAACCCTCAAAAAAATACTCTCATGTATTGATTGAAAGATGCAAAATAGAGCTTTGGAGTCCTCTCTATTATCCCTAAGTCCTTCTCTACTTGAGTTAAAGCATTGTAGATTGTTGCATCTATTGGTTCTGGGTGACAATTTTCTACAAGCTCACATATGTCTTAAGAACTAAATAATGCATTCATTGTGGTTGACCAATAGTCATTATTTTTTCCGCTAAACTGAGGAATTTATTGATTTATCAAGCTTGTGCTTAGAGCTGCCATTGCTAGCTATGAAACTCTGTGTCAGATAATACTTAGCTCCTTGAAACCTTTCTTGAAAATATTTTCTTAATAACACATGCTTTGATAAACTTGACTTGATAACCTTTGACTTTGATACCATATGAAAAAAGAGGTAAAAGAGATAAATAGAAAACAAAATGAAAAATAAAAAATAAACACAAAGATAAACTAAAATGATTTTTATTTCATATATATTTTGAATCATACAATATATCTTATCACAGAACAAGCATAGAACTACTACTCTTTTATTTTTACTTCAAAAAAAAAAATGAAAATCAAACTTCCCTTTTCATTTGATGTTTTAAACATGCTACAACAAATCTAAAATATCTCTTACCTTTTTCTTCATTTCCAAAACAAAAACTAACTACTATAAAGAGCAATTAAAAAGAGGAATTTAATTAAAAAAACTAATTACTATAAACGTATATGCCTAACGTATCTTTACTATAAACTATATTGCTTAAATGTCTTAATAATCCCTATTTATGTCTTAGTAATGGGGATAATTCTTAGAGAATGAAATCTGTTGGTCAGTTTTTGTGTTGTATGTTTGCAGTAAATGAGTGACATGTAAATTTGGATGGTCTTCCATCTAAATTCAAAACATCAATTATTTTAAATTTATTAATGATTTTTAATTTATTTGTTAATATTTGTCTGAAGTTTAGTTTCATTTCAAGTTGTAATAATTTTTTAATATATTCTATAATGTTATATATTGTATTGAAGAAGTAATTTAAATTTCACGCATTTGTTTAGAATTGTATTGTTTTTTCACGATAATTCATTATAATTGTGATAATATTTTTTATATTATATTTTAGTTCATAGTAAAAAGATTCTATAATATTTGTAAATTGATTAAAAAAAATCAATCAATTATTTTTAAATATTATAGTAAATTATATTGAATATTTAGAAATAGATTTTTACTATAACTTTTCATTGATATTATTGAAAAATAGTGAATAAAAAATAATTTAAATTTAAGCTATTAAAACAAGAGCTGCAGAGCAGCGAAGTTCCTGCCAAAAAGTTCTAGAATAGTTTTGTTTGTATTTGTTGAGTTTGTTGTGTTTTAAGAACAATTGGTTAGGATAAAGCAATTGTCACCTAAATTTAGGAATTTGATCATTGATAGAGTCAAGTTTGTCTTCCATTACAAAATGACCCTGATAACAATAAGTTTTGGTTGAGATAAAGCAATTGTCACCTAAATTTAGGAATTTGATCATTAATAGAGTCAACTTTGTCTTCCATTAGAAAATGACCCTGATAACAATAGAATTTTGCTCACTTCAAAATTTTGAAATGCTTTGGTTGTACTTTTAGGACATGAAGAAAGCACAATTTACATGTTGCTAGCATTATGTAAATACTTATGAGTTCAAAGATTTCCTTAACTATTCAAGGTGACTAGACAATGCTCATGCATTTCTAGGATAGTATATTTATAAGCCTACCATCTAGAATAACAATTTTGTATTGTAGAATCATCACTGTGTGAATTGATATTTGTCTAGGTATTAATTTTTTAACTTAGAAATTGATGTGTATACCCTTAGCTTGTCTCATTTGAATTTTTTTCGACATCACTATCTCTGGATAAGTCATAACCAAATTATAAGGTCATCTCTAGATGGACATGCTCTCTGTTAGATATGATGAACTAGGGCATGAGTGCACTAAATGTGTTACATATCCATCAACATTTTACATACATGATCAAAAAAACTTCATGAAATCGTAGACATAAAGAGAAATATTAAATAAAAGGGTATGTGCAGGATCATGGTATGCCAAACAGGCCCTTAAGTGGCAATGAAAATTCAGAAAAATCAGAGTTAGGCAACTTGACGTAAAAATTTGAATAAGTTATCTATATTATTTCAAAAATATGTAAGAATAGAATCTGTGGGAAATTTAATGTAGTTTCTAAACTACTAGGTTTATTTTTTTTT
>VDFB02155196.1:340732-353935 GCA_007258455.2 Sequoia sempervirens | reverse complement strand
TGTTGCTTTGATTTTATGATGTATCATGGCTTGAACATGCTTATTTAGGTACTAAAACTCAAATAATGGCATCTTGTGAAGGTGTTGTGAAGTGTTGTAAGACATTTCTACATTCTTCTAGACTCTATTTAATGAATTTCACCTAAAAATCACCTTTCCATTCATCAACATGTCCTATATTGAAGTGTTGTAAATTCTTGTAATAAGATTTCATACTTTTTCATGCACATCTTCACTATTTAGACATTTCTCATGCTTTATTTTGTCTTTTTATCCCCTCATATGCTTATATTAAGTGTATTTTTTAATCTTATCCCGAAAAATAACATTAAACATAACATTTTTTTTGACACATGGTTTTAGGTCCTAAGTGGGACCCATTCACCATGGGTGGCAAATGAGTCCCCCTTGGCCCCAAATTCAAAATATTTCAAATTTACTTTCAGGATTTTATTCAAATTCACTTCATGTTGGCCTATAATGAGGAATGAATGGATAGTAAGGCACAATAATTGTATAAATAAGTGTTTTTCACCTCATTTTACATCTCACAAAAGCATCCAATCTCCTAAGTCATTCAAGCAATCTCCACACTCGAGCATTCTATATCATTAACTCAAGCACTTTCAAGCATTTTGGAGCAGCCATTGACATCAAGGATCTTGGTAAGTTAGTAACATTTTCATGTTGTTCATTTATCATTTCCTTTACATTTCATTCATTTCTATTGGGTTTGATTACCAAAGTGATGTTTGACCAAGGCAAACCCCTATTCACTAACCCCTCAACATTTTTCCCCTTTTTGCATGTGTATTTGCAACCTTTTTTTGTAGATTTAACAGGTCTAAAGGTGTTGAAAAGTGGAAATTAAGTCAACTAGGCTCTTCAAGTCAACTTATCATCCTTTCAAGAATTTTGAGTGTTTTATGTCTGTTTCTTGTAGAACTGACCCTAACAACTTGACATTCAAACATCTCCAAATATGGTGTAATAGAGTTTCCTCCTGATTTTCCAGAAATATTAGGGAGGACTAATTCACCACCCTTGGTGAATGAGTCCCACTAAATAAATATGAAAAATCTATATTTTGTCATATTTCGGAACCCAATTGTCAGAAATTAGTTCCTGACGCTTTTTAATTAGTTGGAGGACTAATTCGCCACCCTGGGTGAATGAGTCCCACTGTGAAAAATCAATAAAATCCATCAGCATTCCAGACACTCCAGACAACTCATATTGCATCCAGGTACACTCAGATTTACCTCTATACCTTTTGTTTTGCATAATTTCTTCATTTTCATAGTTGTTTGCATATCTTAATGTGTTTTCAAACATAGCTTAAATTTCACTTTTTCATTCATTTTAGATCATCTTAATCAGTCAATTTCATTTAGTTAAGTTCATTTACATCATATCACATCACACATGTCCTAATTTGAGGGTTACATAAGCATTTTTGGATCTAATATCTCTCCTTTTAGGTGAAAAACCCTATAATAGTTAGAGATTCCATTGGGTCCAAAAATCTGTCACATTTTAGTGAACCCAACGTTTGAACATTCTAAACTTTTTATTGCATTCATATCTTGCATCCTAGTTTCCATTTGCATTGACATTCAATTAGGACATTGATTTGTTATTGCATTCTAGGATCTTTCATTTTGCATTAGTGAAACATTCATTTAGTTTTCTTTTTTGCATTCAATTTTATTGAAAAAAGTGAAACTTTGCATTCTACATCTGTACTTGCATTCTGAAAAGCATTCAAATCATCCTTAAAATTCTGAAAAAATAAATAAAAAATTACATCCTGGGACTCATTCGCCACCCAGGGCGAATCAGTCCCTCTACACATTTTAAACAATAGTTCTGTGCTTTTTCTAGCATTTTTCTACATTTATGTTTTCTGTATTTGCACCTTTGTTATAGTTAGTAGATTTTATATTATTGGCATGCCAATTCTTAGATTAGTTTTCATTTTCATACACCCTTTCTTTGTGGTACTTGCATGAGTGTTTAGTTCCCCATTGATAATACTTTAGTGAGAAGATGTTCTAGACTCATGGGATCCCGCAATAGCACTTTTGTTGTGGACCTTGGGATCTCACGAGCTCCTACTCCTGGTATGGAAAATGGAGCATTAGGCCCTAACAATACCACTTCCATGCCTTCCCCATTCCATCCTATGCATGTTCACAATAAAAAAAAATCCCTCCTGCAAGAAAAGGTTATTAATATTCATGAGGACTTTACACATTTACAACAAGACTTGTCACTTGAAAACATTTCCACCACTGCTATACCTGCCATTGGGAACCTTCATCGCTTAATTGAGAGTGATGATGACTTGCAAGTGATGAAATTTTTTTATAAGATTTAAAATAAACATGCCTCTTCCAATACTCAATCCACAAACATTCATGTAAGCCAAGGAGCACCTCAAGTTCCTCCCCCTTCAACTATAGCTTCCACAACAACTTACACCAATCCGCAAGTCCACACAACTATCCATCAACCTAATTATGTGACTAATTATTTCCCAATTTCCACTATGATTCCTACTTCTTTTGTGGCATTGCAAGCTCCTTCCACCACTTTCATACCCCTTATCATTCCTTTCACTTCCCCTAACATCACCTACACCATCACCATTTCCCCTTCCACCTCAACCCAAGTATCTTGATCCTTTTATGACCCAACTCCTTAATAGTGTTTCATCCATGCAACACCAACTTGACACCATTAGTCAAGGTCAAACCACTCCACCCACATATCTTGTCTGTAGCAGCCCCTTATCATTAGAAATATTACATACCTTGATTCCACAAGGGATAGAAATGTCGAGGTTTGAGAAATACAAAGGAAAACAAGACCCTATCAACCATGTCAATGCTTTTACCGCCTTGTGTTGTGATTTTTTCCTTGACGATAAACTTTTAGAAAAACTTTCTCCAAGGACCTTGAAGGATACTACTTTAGAATGGTTTTACAACTTTCCCAATCATTCCATTCGTTCATTTAATGAATTGTCATAAGCTTTCATTAATCACTTTCAAGTGTACAAGACACCTAAAAAGACAATGGCTAACCTTATGCGATGTCAACAAAACACCGATGAAAAAGTGACAGATTTCATCTCCCGTTACCAATCTTTATATGCTCAAGTTGATGTCAAAATTCCATATGCCCATCTGCAGAAGATGTTTATTGAGAATTTTCACACTAACCTTCAAGATAAACTTACCATGATGAACTTCCCTTCATTCATGCATTTGTGTACAACCTTATGTGATTATCAAATTTTGGTTTCAAGTCATGAGTCCAAATCCACTTCTAGCCAAGTTGACAAACCTGAACATAACAATCAAAACCAACACAACACACAAAATTTTTGCAAACCTAACCACTAGGCTTTTTACAGTTTAATCCACCTCCTTCACCCCAACCACAACCAACTCCACAAGTTCAAAACTCAATGGCCGCTTCTAAGACAGTTATGCCTTATCATTATGGTGATTTGAATAGAAACTTCACCCCTTACCCAACACCCTCCATCATACAATGAACCAATTAATTCAAAAATGCTTGCTTACCTTACCACCTACCTTCAAACCTAATGCTTATTGCCATTTTAATCGTCAAAATGGCCACGACATTGAACATTACAAGTGTCTTAAAAATTTAGTTCAAGACCTCATTGATTCAGGTGAATTGAGCATTATGGGTGTTAATGATCAAGGCAATAAGTCTGTTGCACCCCCTAACCAAAATCTCCAAATTTTCACCAACCCTATTCTTAAACACACTACCTCATTTGTCAAGGCTAGTGAACCTTCAAAGCCTAATGTAATGACTATTGATACATGCAACGAACAACCTGATACACCTCCTCTTGTTACCCAAGCTAGTCCTATGGATAAAATTGTATCTATGATAGACGTTATCCCTTGCAAGGGCCAAATAACTAAATCTCTTGATATTACTTTTTCTGCTAAATACATACTACAAAAGCTTCATGATGGTCCTCTCTACATAGCTGACAGAATTTATGATAAACCTACTAATGGGATATTACTAGATCCTACTTGTGGTGAGAATGTGATCACAAATGAGTTTCTAGTATTACATGATCTATATCAAGATGACTACAATACACCAACTACATGGATTAAAACACATCACGGTTTTGCATGGTTTTGCATTCCCTACAATTGGATCGATCATGCTACCTTTGTAAATAGGACCTAATACTTTGGATGTAACATTTTCTAGTATTCCACAATCTAACCAATTTCATTTGGGCTAGGCCTTCCTTGGCTTCACTCAATGAAAGTGGTCCCATCTGTTGTTCATAAGTGCTTAAAGTTTCCACATGGAAATTGGGTAGTCATTGTACACCATATTGGCTTTAATCCTTTATCTTCCAAAGGTAACATTTCCTTAGAATCCTTTTGGCCTACACCCATGGAACCTATCACCCCTCGAAAAGACTTCTTTTACATCGCTTACCAAAAGTTTAAAGCCAAAAATATCGTTGAATTATCTCTTCATAACACATCTCCTCCCACTCCCACCCATCCTATCCTCGATGAACCCATGATTACACCTAAACCTAATATTGAAAAAATAAACCACAACTCCTAAAAAAATTCCTCTAGACTCTTCTCCACCATCGTTTAAATGGACAAGGGAACCTGACACAAACCCTACTTAGCCTCCTCGAACCAAACAAGTGTATAAAGCAAAAGAGAAAGTGGTTGGTCCCTCCTCTTTGATTTCTTCTATTCTTCCCTCTTCAAAAGTAGAAGAACCTATGATGACTCAATCCACTCTTACACCTCAACAACTCCAAAATAGAATTAAATGGAACCATGGTGCTAGGGAACGAAGACATCGTCGTCATCTCCTTGCTTGTCAATCTCACATAGCAGACAATAACAACAATCAACCTTTAACTTTGATAGAAGTAATAGATAACCACCCTCCTCTTGATCCACCACAAGACAGTCCAATACAAATATCATAGCAAATTGAACCAATCCAACAACCAACACTCTTGCTACATCCATCCTTAGAAATCACCCTTCATCGGCCTATTGTCATTAATCTTAACAATGATGATGATGGTGATGACGATGTAGAAATTTCCAAAATTGATGAAGAAACACATACCAATTTAAATTATTTATTTCATCTACAATGAGCTTAAATGATACATCCTCTCCACCAAGTGAAGAACTTGGTACAACCCCTAGTTCGACACTTGTGATTCCTCCTTTGGACAGCCAACCACCTTCACATTATAATGAATATAATTGGGAGATAGATAACTTGTTAGATGTCTTGCATTTTCCTAGCTAGTCTTTTATCTTTCTTTCTTCTTTTCTTTTCATGTGTGTATCATATTCCCCCATATCGTGTGTTTGATGTCTCTTCTCTTTGTCCACTTCTATTTGTACCTTTATTCTTGTATTTCTTGTGATTTTTTTTGTGTTTTCCTTTTGGGGATGACACAAATCATTGAGATGCCCTATGTCTCTTCCATGTTGACCCAAATGGTCCTTGTCTTTTTTCTTTTTTTCCTTTTGGAGATGATACAAGGCATTAAGACCAAAATGTCTCTGTCATGTTGACCCAAAAGCCTTTTCATTTTCTTTTTCCTTTTTGTTTTGTTTTTGCTTATTTTTTCCTTTTGGGGACGATGCAAGGCATCGAGACTGCAATGTCTCTTCCATGTTGACTCAAAATGGAATTTTTTTCCCTCTCTTTGTGTCATTCTTCCAGTTCTATGTGTATTTGGGGAATTATGACAGTTCCACGCGCGTTCATAAAAACATTGCAGCAATGAGCATACTGGCCCCAAATCCATAGATCCCTTATGTGTTTGGTGTACTTTCTTTTTTGGGGGGAAAATCCTCTCCTTTTTATTTTATTTTTCCTTGACATGATGTAGCCTAACTTTGAAACATATGACTTGGCATAGAGCTTTCTAGGTTGGATCTCATGTCTTGTTTTCTTTTTGCACTTTTCTTTTCTTCTCTAATTTCAAGTAATTTCTCATAGAAAAATGTGTAGCAATTCCTTTAAAGTAGGGGTCATACATTACCATTATTTCACTGTGCATTCATACTTCTTAGTGTAGCCTTGTCGTTTACGTGATGTGTTTGTCACTTTGTGGATGACATTAGGTGTGATGTCTTCATAAGTGTGATCTATCTTAGTATATTGCATTCCTCTTTGTGGTTTGATGTGACGCATTGCATATCCTAAGCTATGAATATACTATTCTTTGATTGGTCCTCTCTTGGAGGCATTAGACACAATGTTCCCTAGGTGACTAACCTTGCATAAACTGAACAAGACTCCTTTGAACAATCTTTCACATTACATTTTTACATTTTTTCATTATTGCATTTATTGGCCACCTTGCATAACACAACTTGCATGCATGTATGTCATATATTTAAAACTTAACACTTGCATTTCCTTTTTCTTTGTGTGGTGCCTTGTTAAAGTTATCGAATGGGTATAGCTTCCGCATGGTTGAGTAGGAAGCCCAACTAGCAGCATGACTTTTCCCCATAGCCACTTTTTTGTTTGTGAGTGCATACCAACTAGCATATGTATCTTACTCTTTTTGGGATTTCTCACCCCATAGACAACTAGTTTTGTGGCCCCAGAGTGAGTATACAATTAGGCCTTCTCACCTTGTGGACAGCCTAAATTTTCATGGCCCCAGAGTGAGTACACATTCTCTTGTTCAAACAATAAACCTAGATCTCTTTTCACAACTAGTTGGATTGATGATCGAAGCTTCATCTAATTCTTTTCAACACTTTTGTGTTCCTTTGTCCTTATGCTTAGTCTGCTATGGGATCTTCATCCTGGGGGCTTGATTATCCCTCTTGATCATTGTATTCCATCTTGCTAATGTAAGTGCATTCAAACCCTTCCCTCAATGTTCATGGCTACTTTAGTGTGAGGAAGCAAGTTTGTCCTCTCACTAAAGTGGGGGATAAATGTGTCATATAAAAATGGCCCCTTGTCATTTTCATGGTCTTTTAGGTCTTGTTTCATGGTGTTGGAACTATGTTCCTTTGATTTTATGATGTATCATGGCTTGAACATGCTTATTTAGGTACTAAAATTCAAAGAATGACATCTTTTGAAGGTGTTGTGAAGTGTTGTAAGACATTTCTACATTCTTCTAGACTCTATTTAATGTATTTCACCTAAAAATCACTTTTTCATTCATCAACATGTCCTATATTGAAGTGTTGTAAAGTCTTGTAATAAAATTTCATGCTTTTCTAGGCACATCTTCACTATTTACACCTTTATCATGCTTTATTTTGTCTTTTTATGCCCTCATATGCTTATATTAAGTGTATTTTTGGATCTTATCTCAAAAAATAACATTAAACATAACATTTTCCCTAACACATGGCTTTAGGTCCTAGGTGGGACCCATTCACCATAGGTGGCGAATGAGTCCCCCTTGGCCCCAAATTCAAAATATTTCAAATTTCCTTTCGAGATTTTATTCAAATTCACTACATGTTGGCCTGTGATGAGGTATGAACAGATAATAAGGCACAAGAATTGTATAAATAAGTGTTTTTCACCTCATTTTCAGTCTCCTCACAAAAGCATTCAATCTCCAAAGTCATTCAAGCAATCTCCACACTCAAGCATTCTATATCATCAACTCAAGCACTTTCAAGCACTTTGGAGCAGCCATTAACATCAAGGATCTCGATAAGTTAGTAACACTTTCATGTTGTTCATTTATCATTTCCTTTACATTTCATTTATTTCTATTAGGTTCGATTACCAAAGTGGGGTTTGACCAAGGAAAACCCCTATTCACTAACCCCTCAACATTTTTCCCATTTTTGCATGTGTGTTTGTAGCCTTGTTTTGCAAATTTAACAAGTCTACAGGTGTTGAAAAGTGGAAATTAAGTCAACTAGGCTCTTCAAGTCAACTTATATCATCCTTTCAAGCATTTTGAGTGTTTTATGTCTGTTTCCTGCAGAATTGACCCTGACAACCCGACATTCAGACATCTCCAAATCTGGTGTAGCAGAGTTGCCTCTTGATTTTCCAAAAATCTTGGGGAGGACTGATTCACCACCCTTGGTGAATGAGTCTGGCTTGTAATATGAATTTTTTTATTTTGTCAGATTCTAAATCCCGACTGTCAGAAATCAGTTCCCAACACTTTTTCATCAGTTGGAGGACTGATTCACCACTCTGGGTGAATGAGTCCCACTGTGAAAAATCAGCAAAATCCATAAGCATTCCAAACACTCCAAAAAACTGACATTTCATCCAAGTGCACTCAGATTTACCCCTGTACCTTTTGTTCTGCATAATTTCTTCATTTTCATAGTTGCTTGCATATCACAATGTGTTTTCAAACATAGCTTAAATTGCACTTTTGCATTCATTTTAGATCATCTTAATCAGTCAATTACATTTAGTTAAGTTCATTTACATCATATCTCATCACACACGTCCTAATTTGAGTGTTAGATAAGCATTTTTGGATCTAATCTCTCTCCTTTTAAGTGGAAAACCCTATAAGAGTTAGAGAGTCCATTGGGTCCAAAAATTTGTCACAGTGTGAAATTTTTTAAAATCTTCCAAAAACTAGAATTTGCATTATAACTCCTATAGATCTGAAACCACTCTCAAACATCCTGCCTAGATACATGAAATATAAGTTAAAGTATAAGAAAGTAAATGTCCATATGTAAATGTCAACTTATACTTAAATGTTTATTTCATGTATATAGTTTCCCTGGCAAAGAAAGAGAAAATCAAAGAGTTTAGAGAAATGCATTCTAAAAGTCATGAATTACATTTGGCACTAGCCAAATGAAGCAACCCATTTGGCGCACACCAAATTTCCCGTGCACAAAATAGGTTGCATTGGGAAGTACCAACCCAATGGGTTGGATTTTGCGTTGGGCATCTAACCCAGAGGTTTGGATAACCCTTTCATGAAAAAGACATGATTTTCTGAAAGGGTGCCAAATTTCCTCATATTTTTGTCTATGCTAGTTTTAGGATAGATTTTTACTCGTTCATCAAAACGCAAAACAAATTATATTTTTTAAAACTAGACTTCATTCTACACACAATGAAAAAAAATCAATTTTTGATTAGTTTTCAAAAAATTTAAGAGGGAGCACACTCAAATTTTAGCTTTTCAAGATGCGTCCACTTTGAAAATTCATAAAATATTATATATTCATTAAAAAATTTATCTGAAAGAAGGAGGATAAACTACATGGTGTTTTCTAATTTCTCACCATTGGGATTTTTGAAATTCTAAAAAGAAGTTAATCAAAAAGGGGGGAGCCCTCAGGCGCTATGCTATTTTTTATAAAAATAGGACCTGTTTTGCCCCCCCCCTTTTTGAGACCCTTAATATTCATTAATTTCAAAAATAATTAGTAGCTTAAAAACTATACTCATAACACTTCAAATTCTTTTCTTGCTACATCTTGAAATTTTGAGTGTAACTATCTTCATTTTCTTGTGCAAATCAGATTTTGCTGATTTTAGAAAAAAAAAAAGAAAGAAAGAAAGAAAAAAGTGGCATCTTAAGGGCCAAAATTGTGTCACAAATCCATGCACTTACCCAAAGAGCCCTTCTCAAAATGAATAATCCTCTCAATAAAAAACTCATGTGTTAGAGTGGAGAAGTTGGAATCCCTAAAACCATTAGGATAGTCCACAAAGATAATTTAGACCTACTCTATGAATCCATAACCTTATGTTTTTATCTTAGAATATGGACCATAGATGTTTGAGAACCAAAACAATAAAATGCTTCACTATGGTTCTTATACCATTCCAATCTTTGAAGGGAGTGGATCCCTTAAAAAAATCAAGGAATGTGTTTATAGATATAACTCATATAGGTATTCATTTTTTACCAATATTTTGATGTAACATATATATAGTGAATCATATAATTAGCCATTTCCTTCAAAAATATATTTTTACACTACCAAATTATTATCCTATTAAGATTTGTATAAAAATGGTTGCTACAAATCAATTCCCTTTTATGTACAAAACTATTATAAATGATACTTACTACCACTATCAATTTGTAGAACCTTAATAGATTTCTCTATTTGTTTCTCCATAAGTGATTTGAAGCCCTTAAAATTTTCAAAGAACTTGGATTTTTGTCAAATAAAATACACCAATGCATACTTAGAAAATTAATCAATGAAGGTCAACATGTATCTAGCCCTACTAAAATGAATGATAAAATAATAGACTAGACAAGTCACTCTAAATCAATTCCAAAATTTTACTAGACCTCCATAATTTTCTTGTAACTTTCCTTTCAGACTTTTATTTAAGGTGCAACCTAGTAAACACCATAAATAAAGGTGAACAAAAGACTATGTTGTGATCATGCCCTAATAATTGAGTTGTTTCAAGTAGTGGTAGTTCAAATTCTTTAACTATTGATGCCATAGCTTATTCACCTCATTATAATGAGTAAGAATTATATTTTAAAAGGAATTAGTAGCAAATTTATATATATATATATTTATATATATATTTATTTATTTATTTAAAAATAATGATCTAATATCCCAACTACTACTATAGAATTACTATGCATCTTTCAAATAAGCACTATATTAGTTCAGTGAACTCAAGTCATTTTCCTAAATTGGTGTGAGTGAAGTAGTAAACTAATAGGAGATTAGTTGATAGTGAGGGTACACAAAAAAATCCTAAAATGTCTTATCACCTACCTTTATAAACCCTTTCTCACATACCTCAACTAAATTTTCATCACCCATCAAATTGCACATCACAGAAAAAGGCTCCAAAGATATGAATATTACAAAATGTGGCTCAACCTTGTTCCTAATGTTGATTTACAAAGAATGTAATTTTTAGACTATATAACACAAAACTCAATCTATGGGCTATAGAATTTTTTTTTGGGAAAAATAAAATATTCATGTTGTTTGGTATTATTTCAAAGGATGCATGTTGCATAAATTTTTCTAAGCTATACAATTTAGAAAAAATCCCCAGTATCCTTCTAAATTAAAAGTTACAGCCTTTAGATATTTTACCTCCTATATTAGAAATGTAAACATGTCCAAGACATATAAATGATTTTTAAGAGGGAGTTACACTTAGTAACTAATGTACAATGTATGTTGTGACACATCATAAGGCACATTTGAATGGGTGAAATGAAACCAAAATGGAATGCCTAATTAACTGAGTTGATTTGGTGAGTGGTCTATGAAATGCTTATGAAAGGTGGAAGAAATATGTGATTTTTGGCATTGGTTTCCTAATTAGGTATTTGTGTGCAACTTTTCTAGGTGGTTTTAGCTCAAGGTTTTGTAATTACCATATAATGGTTTTATGTACTACTCCTATTTACAAGATTCTTGAGATGGACGTTTTTATAGTGTGCTTATAGATATTGTTATGCCATAAAAATTACTCTAGATCTTTGGTTGGTGATACTCCTATAAAGGATTTCTCTATAAGCGTATATTTTTTTATTAGTTTACTAAAAAATAAATTGGGCTACTTTATATTGTGGTGTTTTTCTCTTAAAAGGGTTCTCTCCACATACACCTATGTTATGGTATGAAATTTATTTATGTTTTATATGTGTTTATGCTTTCTATAATTGTAAATATCCTATATTTTTCACAATACTCTCCTCTAATATTGGTTTAGGAAGAATGTACATGTGTTTTTCTTCCTTTCAATAAAGTCACCCTATGAAGAAGTCATGTAGTATGAAGCACCAAAGTCATGTATCCAAGTGGAAGGTGGAGATGCAACTACCACAAGGGACTTTGAATTTCCTTCATGCTTATTGTTGTCCTTGATTTATAATACTCTTCATTTGATGAAATCTATTTGACTCATTTGGGAACATTAATGTGTTTCTTCTCTTTCTTAGGCATGTCACCTTTTCAAGAGATGGTCTTATATTTTTCTTTAGAAGTTAGTAGATTTATGATCATTTTTATCTTTGTTGTCTTTATTTCTAAAACTTATATGTTCTTTTGTGGCTTGGTTTGTAAACAAGGCATGTGACTTGGAATATTACAAAGTACCCATTTCAATGAGTTTTATATTACTTCTTGGTAAGTGTAACTTAGAAAAATCATTAAGAGACTCCATGACCCATGCACCCCTAAGGGTACCATTAGTAATATGGAATATAGCAAAAAAATAAAGTAATTTATATCATGTTTAGTGAAGATACTGAGGATCAACTAGGTATCTTCTTTTTTAGGCCCACACTATTTCAATTATAGTCTCAATGATTTAAACTTATTGAAAAGGTATGAATAATGTCAAAACTATTAAGACTCAAACTAATTATATTATTTTTTAATTGATAACTTCTCAAAGTATCCTGTTGCCCAAACAAACTAGCTAAAGTAGTCCAAATATAATTGGGTGAATCTAAAGACTCAATTTTAAAGAGTGGGTTATAAATAGAAAAGTAAATAAAACTATATATCTCATCACATCTATCATTCCACTTAATTTTCTTTATATCTAAAGTAAGCTCTACCTTTGTAACTGAAATATAGAAAAATGGATCCTAGGTCCTAAATACAAAGAACCTAGGATGTAATGGTGGTCCCTTTTCTAGGTTTCATTAGGATGTAGATCAACAAGGTGTTTATATTGAATTACAACCCTGAAGGTGAGCCAAGGGTAGGTGCATGAAGATGGGTAGCCAATTTGTGGAAAATTTAATTTTTCATCCCGAAATAGTAAAAAGGCGAGTGCATTAAATAGTAAAATGTGCTCATGTTATGGCTTGGTAATGACTGAGCCTAGGATTAGTCATTACTAAGCCATAACATGAGCGCATTATGGTTTAAATTCTGAAAAATGTCCACAATTTGAGTTCAAAAAATGTGTATTTTTTAAAATTAAAAAAAAAAATTCAAAACGCGAGCTCATTATAACGCACTTGCATTTTGGTCTACATTGAATTTTTTTCTTCTCTTTTTCTTGTCTCTTTCTTCTTGTTATCTTTAAGGGAAACTATATAAGTTGGCATTTGCATATGGGAATTTACTTTCTTATACTTTAATTTATATTTCATGTATATAGTTTAAGGATGTTTGAGAGTGGTTTTAGATCTCTAGGAGTTATAATGCAAAT
>VDFB02155196.1:304982-340632 GCA_007258455.2 Sequoia sempervirens | reverse complement strand
CAGAGACGGAGACAAAGAGAGAGAGATAGAGAGAGAGAGAGTTCTTGAGATCAAGGGAGAGAAAGTCAAATAAAGGGATGGAGATAGTGAGAGATAGGTCTAGAGTGTAAGGGATAAAAATGAGTGAGATAGAGAGAAATTATATAACTTGCTAATTAATGAAATTTGACTAACTCTAAAATTTGTGAGATCTTCCAAAAACTAGAATTTTCATTATAACTCCTAGAGATCTAAAACCACTCTCAAACATCTTGAAACTATATACATGAAATATAACTTAAACTATAAGAAAGTAAGCGTACATATATAAATTTCAACTTATACTTAAATGTTTATTTCCTGTATATAGTTTCCCAAAAGATAATGAGAAGAAAGTTAAAAAAAGAAGAAAAATAAATTTGGCATAGATCAAAACGTGAGCGCGTTATAATGTGCTTGTGTTTTGTCAATGCATTCGCAAAACACAAAATTCATGCCAAAACTAAGATATAATGCAAGTGTGTTATAACGTGGGCGCATTATAATGTGCACATGTTATATCTTGCTTTGGGAATCCCCAAGCCTTGGTATTGGTATTTTCCTTGGAATACCAACCCAAAGGCTTAGAGTGCATTCCCAATGACCAGAGATGTGTTTTTGCAAATTCTACAATATTTCACATAATCGGGTTCATGCTCACCATCAAGATTGCACGTGGTTCAATATTGAACAATTGAACATCTAGGTAATGTTAGATTCTCTCTTAGCTATCCAACAATGTAATTTTTTTCAATTTCTGACAATGTTAAGCCTTTCATCCATAATTTTTTTTGTTTGTCTTTTTTTTGGAAAAAAGTAGTGTTTAGTGTTTTTTCGTTATAAATTAACCATTCATCAAAATTTCAAATAAATTACATTTTTAGAAACTAGACTCCATTCTACAAATTTTTTTAAAAATATTCAATTAGTTTCCAAAATTTGTAGGGGTAGCACGGCCAAAATTTTGTTTTTCAAGAAGTGTCCACTTAGAAAATTAGTAAAAAATCAAATATTCATTAAAAAATTATCATAAAAATCATGCATCAACTACAAACTGTTAGCTAACTTCTTACCGTAGCGATTTTAAAAATACTAAAAAAAGTTCACCGTGCTAGGGTTGTCCAAGAGTTGCTATTTTATGTTTTTTGAAAAAAACAACACCAATTTGTGTGCGTCCCTCTTTTGAACCCCTTAATATCAACCATTTTCAAAATAAATTGGTATTTTAGAAAGTAGACTCGGAGCACTTTGATCCTTTTTTTTGTTCCATCTCAAAATTTTGAGTGTAACTATCCTCAATTTCACATCCAAGGTTAGTATTTCTTGATTTAAAAAAAAGTGACCACTTAAGCCCCCTTTTTGGGAACCATCTGTGTGCCCTTACCCCCAATCAGACCTGGATCTACATCTAGTTGGGGGTTGGAATGAGAATAGAATGGATTAGAAATTATTTGGAATGATTAACCTAATGATCCTATATGACCTAATATAAAAAATGCAAGATCTCGATAATTGATAAACAAAAACAATCAAGTTATGGAAGATCTGGAAGGTGCATATGATTGTGTACCTACCTAGAAATTTTTTTATATTGTGCCTACAAGGACGAGGTCGCTTAGTGGTGACTAAGTCTTTGTAAGGGTGTCTTGATCAACTTATAGGGTCTTCTAGTGGTAGATCTGAGATCCCTATTTTGTCCCACTGTCAGAATGTCATAAATAGATTTAGTGGTTTGTCAACTTCTAAGGCTTTGAATGAAATAATATAAAATGGATCTTCAAGCTTCCTTCAATCTTCTTCAAACCTGCAGCATGAAAATTGACAAAGAAGGAAATGTTGTGCCATATAGCGGCTTGCCTTAGTCAAACCCTGTGTAGGTGTTCCCACTTCCACAATGGCAATGCCAATGATAGAACCTTAATGGAAAGGAAGGAAATGATGAATGAACATAATGCTACAACTCACCACCCTTCAATGGCTTCCTTGAAGGATTGAAGTCATACACATCTCTTCAAGGATTTATATCTAGCTTGATAGATTTGCTTGAATGATTGAATTCTTGGAGACCTACAACAATGTTAGTCTTCACCGGAAAATATGAACACACATAAACTTTGACATGATGTTGGATCTTGAATTGTTGCTATAAGTGATTGATAATGCTACTCTTGAATGCTCTTGACAATAATATTTTCTCTTAAGTTCTTCTCCAAATTGTGTTCTTGCTAGATAGATTTCAAATGATAAAATAACTAGGTATTTATACATGTGTTTATCTAATTTACCAAAAATTAAATTCCAAAAGCCAACACTTCATATTTGAATTTTGGATGTTAAAATATTACCAACAACATATTTAAATTTGGTTCATGGCTAAGAAGGGGGACCCAGTTGCCCATGGGTGAATGGGTCCTAGCCCAAATTTCTAGTACACTCAAAGTCGGGGATAATTTAATGATTGGATGCATTTGTTCAATGTTTGTCATCCTTCAAAAAATAGTAAAAATTACGCTTTGGAATTTACATAATTTGAAAAATTAGAAGCTTAATTAAGTCCAATAAATTAGGGAGCCAAAATATAATGTGAAATTGTAAGAACATATACAATTGTATACACTATAATAACCATAATAATCATGAACAATGCTTTGCTTCTTAACACGATTAAAATTTTATATTTCCATTCAAATTAACTATGTGGAATGAGAAGAGGAATGGACAACTGATTACTAATACATATAAAAGAGTGCAAGAATGAAAAAAAAAAAAAAAGACAGAATGAAACTCCTCTATTACTAATTGGTGCAATGATGTCCTCAACAATTAGATATTTTGAAAGTTTATTTCAATATATTAACAATACAAATATCTAATATAGGTTATTTTTGGGACTTCCCAATAATGATAAATTTATATTAAAAGTACAAAATGCTTATCAAAAAATAACAAAAAAATACACATAAGCGTATAATTCAAAAAACTAAGTTTTAGAAGAAAAAAAGGGACTTTAAAAGGAGCTTAATTATGAAATTTATAGTCATTTTGAGTCCCAAAAATATGACTAAATAATAAAATATTTAAAAAAATTAAAATAGTAGAAAGCAAGAAATTCAAATTCAAAAAATAGTTGCATGGACACAATTAGAAAAATAATAGTAAAAAAAATATACTTAAAAAATCCTCTAGATAGTTGAGATATGAACCTCTAAAGTTGAGATAAAAAAAATGAAAACTTTAATGGAGAGGGATCCCTTCTAAGCAAGGATGAATGCATTTATGTAAGTGTCGCATCAACATAAGACATGCAATGAACTAGTCAATATGAGACAATAAAGTAGGGACCACATAGCAAGTCAAATTGGTAGTCTATGAGCCTTAAGGCTATTGGCTCCCATAGTCCAAGTTATCTAAATAGTCAAATTTCAAGACAAACTAGACAACTTAGATGTGTCAAAGTAGGAAAACTAGAGTATATTGAGAAGACAAAGTGACCAAGTTGGATTAGCGTACACAGGGTGGTGAGGATAGGGAAAAATAGATAGGTTAGTAACAAGAATACATATGGAAAAGGTAGCCAACTAGGACAAGGGAAACATGATGGAGTGACTAGGCTAAAGTAAACAAAGTGAATTGTGAAGGATAAATAGTGTGGTAGTGTTTGTGTGGGTTAGGTTAGACACATGAGTTGAAATGAAGAGATGTCACATAGGATATAAGGAATTCAATCAAGTCAAAGTAGAATAGAGACAATCATTTCAAGTTGACCTGGGTCATAACCAAGTGTAAATCCCAAGTTAGATGTGATTGGCATGCACAAAATTGATAAGAAAAATTGGAACAAGGTCAAGTGGGCCAGGTTGAACTAATTGGTTCCTAATGAATTAGAATAATAAAGGTTTTGAACAACTCCTAAAGTTTTAAAGCACTTTACACCTCCAAAATAGTACCAACCCATGTACAATCTCAAAAAACACGCATAGAAAGAAGACTTTAGACCCCCTTGAACAACTTGATCTAAAATATATAATTTTATAGTTGATCTTAAATTTTTCATTGTCACAAAGCTTAATAATGTAGTCAAATTCATACCAAGATGCCTCAAAAATCATGACACTTGGAAAAAATAACCAAACAAACACAAAGAAAAACCTATATAAATATTAGCTTCTTGGAATCCATTTTTGATGAAACAAAATCCTATGTCTCTTAATTTCTTGAACCTCTCCAACACAAGGGTGCAAACCCATAAGGTTTGATGATGACGATGTGTCAAAAAATTACTTAAACTTAAAATTCAAAAAACTAAGATCTCTAAAAAACTAAAACATAGTAAATTACCCTAGACACCATGACTCTGATATCATGTTAGATTCTACAAAAACTAAAAAACTTACACGAAAGTGCAAGGATAATCATACAAATTCTATTTGACAAATGATCTTTAATGTAACAATAAAATAAAATAATTTATGGGTAAGAGAACATGCACATACTCATGCAACAAAAAAATTACTTTAAGCAAGAATATGTTATCAAAAATTCACAATACATGAAAAAACATGAGATGAGTGAGTACATATAGATACTTGACAAGAGACAAATACAACTAATATGATAAAAAAAACTCAAACTATCAAAAATATCCATGAGTTACACTCATCAAAGATGCCATCTATCTTGTAACAACCCATTTTTAACAACTTAGACAAGCTAAACAAATATATAGAAAATATACATAAAGCCGTATAAAAATAAATAAAAACCCTACCTTAACATTGTGTTAAGATTTCTCTCTTATTTTTATTTTTCAATTATAAAATTCTATTTAAAAAATATAAATCAACTGTTTTATACTTTTAAGTTTTCAAACAATCCTTATATAAACTTTTATTAAATTTTTATCTATCTTGATCCTCCATTAAAATTTATGTATTTATCCAAAAATAGATTAACATGTCAAACAAGATGAGATATAAAAGCAATCCACAGCTAGTGACATTAACTGGAAACTTATGGAAGGTCCAAAAATTGCAATTCTCAAAATAAACGCCAGTACCATCTATGCCTTCACGTGCTAATGCAAATTTGCATAAATGCCAAAACAAGCTTTATCTTATCAAAGCTGCAATTATTTACAGGAAAAACAAAAGAAAAAGTCGTAAATGGACGTCCATTTTGAAGCAATTATCGGATTTTACAAGGATGGATTGGTATCCATATAGTTGTGTTCTCGTACATATCGAAGTGGGTTTACAGATTTGGATCCTGAGTGAATATGGCAGTGATGAAACTGGTGGTATGGATTTCAATGGTGGTTGTGCTTTTGTTCAGAGCAGACTGTTTCTATCCTCCCCGAGTTGCTCCTCAATATTTCAAGAAGGCAAGTTTCAATCATCCTTTTCTTTAGATATTTTTCATGCCCACTTGTTTTCTTGGAGCTCCATGGATTTCTTTTTTTCTTTTTTTTTTTTGACTGCGAGAATCGGGTAGCACGACCCTATAAATTGATGCGTGGTAAACTGCGTGGCCGCTGGGCGACACGCCCTCCGTTACCGCGGGATGGGGAGACTAGAACTTCGTGACCCGGTGAGACGCCTTGGAATTACAACCAATAGAGGCTAGGGCCCCCGCCCCACCATGGATTTCTGTTTCAGTTCTTAATATTTTTTATTTTTATTTTAGACTGTAGGAATCGGGTAGCACGACCCCCTATAAACTGCAGTGCACCTGGTAAACTTTTTAACGTGACTGGCGGCACTGGCGCGACACGCCCTCCGGTACCACGGGACGGGGGAGACTAGAACTTGTGACCAGCAGAGCCGCAACGGAATTACTTAGCCAACCGAGCTAGGGCCCCCGCCCTTCAGTTCTTAATATTTCAATTCATATGTTAATAATGTTATTTTCTAATATCCCATATTGGATTGAGGTAAGGTTAATTCTTTCAATTAAGCAAAGTTTTTTGTTTTTTTCTAAGTCAACATTCTTTATTGTATAATTTGTTCACATTAGTTTGTAGATTAAATGATATAGTTGATAGGATTTCATGTACAATGTGTAATAATTGATATACTATCAAGTATCATATTGAAATGTTAAAGTTTTATAAATATGTAAGCAAGAGTTTCAAGTTTTGCACTCTCATCTATAAGTGTTAGAAGGTTTAGAAAAAAATCAAAAGACTATTTTTTAAAGATTATTAAATCTTACATCAGATCAAGCAACTATTGAGATCCTTGTTTAAAGGTCCAAAACATATTTTTACTACTCTGGATGGAAAATTTGTATTGATATCATGTAATCAAAGTAAGTATGTTTTAGTCATTTCCTTCCTTGTGCTGTGGAAGCTATTTATGTCGTGCTTGTTCATTGATTTTTTGTGCGTCTAGGGTGAAACGCTACAAGTCAAAGTAAACAATCCGGTTTATACAAACACTCAGCTTCCTTATGTGGTGAGTTATAGGTTTCTTTCAACTTGTTTGTCCTTTTTTTTCTAAATATAGAATATAAATGGCTTAATATTTCCGGCACCTTCTCATGTTTGTGGGTACGAAGTGATAAATTAACGTAACTCCTGCTACTGCAGTTCAAAATGGGAGAAAGTAGAGTTTGCAATATTCTTGGTAAACCTAAGATAATTGATGCAAGTGAAGTAAAGAATTTCAAGGAGAAGATCGATAATGACTATCGTGTGCAAATGTAAGGGTGTTTTAGTTTAAATTTTTGTGCTTTCTTGGAATTTTAGTATCTTATAACTCTTAAAAGATAGTGTTACAACATGATAACAGTTCTTTTTTCAGAAGTAAGAGGTATTTTCTGTATTGTGTCAAATTATAATATTGTTATCAGGATTTTACTGCGTAGTTTTTGAGTCAAATTCATTGACCTACATTTCATGAATAGTAGTTCACATGAACCTATCTCTCATGCAAATGAATGATTCCAATGCATTCATTACATCTAGGTGATTCTTGCTTTAGGAAAATTCACAATTCACCATCAACAAATTCACCTCCAATTCATTGCCAACAATTCATCGCCATGACAAATTTATCTCTTGGAAAATTCACTGTCATGAATTGCAGGTGGTGAATTTTCCACTAGATGAATTTGTCATGACAATGAATTGTTGGAGGTGAATTTGTTGGTGGTGAAATGCTGGCATTGAATTTTCCTAGAGCCATGATTCTCACAGAGGTCAAACATCAGGATCATTCATTCTCATGAGAAATGAATTGTTGTGAATGAATTTGACTCATAATACGCAGTTCAATAAATTTGACTCAAAACTTATACAATTGAATCCAGATAACAATTGAATCTAGATAACAATATCATAATTATGTTTATATTCTTTACTTTTTATTCTAATTGCACCTTGACGTGCACCCAACAAGTGCTTTAATATTAATCTTCAAGTTTTATGTTGCTGCTTGTCTCTGTCAACAAAGAGATGTTTTTCAGTATTATTCCGAGATGTTGCCCTAGTATGGTTTTGGCTTAATGGAATCAGGATTTTGGATAATCTACCCGCGGAAGATGCATTTCGGCCTTCTTATGAGCATGGCTTTCAGGTTGGATTTAAAGCAAGCTACAGTTGGGTGAGTTGAAATTCTTGCTCTCATGCACATAGACTTGGATGCCTTTAAGATTAATTTGATTTTCATGCAAATTAACGTAACTTGTTGTTTTTGAACATAAGCACTATTCTGACTTGAGATCTACTTTGTTGTCTTGATACAGAGTTCTGAAGAAAGATATTTCATTCACAATCATTTATCTTTTGTCGTGTCTTTTCATAAGAATCTTGAGACAGATTTTGCTTGTATTGTAGGATTCGAGGTCACACCATACAGGTTTGCCTATACAGTAAAATAGTGACATTAAGTTTTCAGCTGAGGTTAACTTTATTGTTATATGATTTCACTTAAGTAATTGTTGATGAATTTATTTCTAAGTTCAAGTTAATATTCTTCTATCTCTGTGGTCTATATCTTGAACTTAGTCACTCTCTTTATCACAGTCTGAAGCATGTGCATGAGCAACCATGGAATGATGAAAAGAGTCATTTGATAACATGTGATCCGAATAATAAACGTACAGTTTTAAATGCTGATGTACCCCAGGAAGTGGAGGAAGGAAAAGAAATCATTTTTACTTATGACGTTTCATTCCTGGTATTGGCTGCTATTCATGTGAATAGTTTTACATCACTCTTCTGCATTAGCTTGAGCTGCAACCTTATTTATACTATGTTTGTGAGTCTTGCAGGAGAGCCCTGTGAAAGGAACATACCTTCTCATGACAGATGAAGGAGACAAAATTGACACTTCATAAGACAAAATGAATAGACATTACATCGTACAAACCACCAACACTACAAAAGAGAATTCATAAACATTTTACCCTGTTTTGGTGATGAGATAATGATTGCAATAAAGTGATACATATAGATATCCAAATATGTGTGTTTGTTGTGGTGTATGGAGATAGATATTGCAATGTTAGTATGTTAGCATGTTTCTGAATTAAATATTAGTATGTTAGTTGGAATATTGGTATGATGATAAACAGTAAGGTTTGTCAACTCTTTATGCTTTACTCTAGATAACATGGTAGAAACAATAAGATCTTCTAATCCATTCTAGAGGACATAGATTTTCATGCTAGAATAATAATTACTTGGAGTATATATTTTTAAGAATTGAAACTTCTTATAAATTAATTTTTATTGGTCACCACTCTAATATGTATATAATTTATCTAGAGTCTATGATAAAACAACACTTAAAAATAATCTATTATAGTAGGGCCGACTATCACTTCATAGAAATTTAATTTATCTATTCAATTATCTCATGAGTAAAGAACCATTTAAAATTGATTAGAATGGTAACACTATGGCTTTGGTAAAAGCTTTTGAGTCAACATATGAAAAATTTAGTAACTTTAGTATGTTGGTTCAAATATATTTACAGAACACATTCCTATTGACCTTTGTGACTTGGGAGATGCATTCAGAAAAGTTTAGAATCTCAATCTTCCAAGCATAGATTCATTGCTAAAAACAATGAGGTGTCATTTTGAAGATACTTTGCCTATCTCATTTATTTCAAGTAAGGATGATATTTGTGTGACAACACTAAAATAGATGAAAGAACATATGACATGTAAGATAATTAGATTCAAACCAATAGGAAGCACACCATAATTTCTCAACAAAGAACAATTTTAGAAGCCTCTTTTCTTACCTCAAAGGCTTTAGTAGAGAAATGTAAATTTTCACAATCAAGATTTTTAAAAACCAACACACTATGTGAGATTATTCATGAAATTTATAATCAATAGAATGAGGTGAACAAGGCCACCTACAAGGCTTCATTGATTGAAAGATCATTGTTAACATGTGATCTAATTAAGCTCAAGGGATGTAAGCTAATAGTTGATTAAGATACCAATTCAATGAGTCTAATGAATTATAGTGAGAAAGAGTTGCAACAAATAAGACCTACACATTATCTAAATGAAGAAACTGATATATACTAAATGATATCACCTTTGAAGCATTTGATAATACACATTACTAAAGTCAAAATTTGAGGCCTCTCTTAGATTGACACAACAATTCTCTATAAGCTCTAAGGCTAAGCAACAAAGAAAAGATGGATTTGGTGAAGACATTATAAGTTGGAAAAGTGCCCTTTATAAAATTAAGTGAGGCCTTAGACATGGACAATTGGATTTCAAATATGAAGTTTGATAATAATGTTCCACCTAAAATTATTAATTACTTCACTCAACATGACAACAAAGTGGATGGACTACGAACAATATAAAATGTGCTTGAATGTATTGTAAAATGATAAAAAATAATATTTAGATGTATTGATTTAAAATTTGAGGGAATTCAACAAAAGAAAAAAGGTTGAAAAACAATGAACTCCAACTAAATTTCAATTTGAATAAGTGTATTTAAAGAAATACAAGTGAACTCCCTCTAGAATTTAGAATAGAATTTATAACTCAAAAAAATGGGCATTAGTCATAATAGAGATAAGGAATAAAATCAATAACCACAAATATGCAATTCAATACTCAAACTCAAATACAAATACAAATCAATCAATTGAAAACGAGCAACACAAATGAAATCATATTCAATTAACCTTGATACATTTACCTTCACCGTGTTAACATGAATTACTTCTATTGTCCTTCTTTGCTTTCTTTGCTCTCAAAATATAGTATACATTTCTTTCGCCTTAAGCCCCAAGTGTGTGGAATGATAGCAATGATGCAAAATTCCAAAGTTCATAGTTAGCCATCAAGGAGATATGAGACCTAATTTATAGAATTGCTCGATTCGAATGAATGATCTAGATTAAGGGGTGCAAGATCAAGATCAATTGTTGAGGATTTTTGAGAGGAATTGATTTCCCAATTAACTGACTGCAACTAGCTACATGTTTCTAGTTAATTGGTTGAATGAAGAATTGATTGAAGCATTAACTAATAAAATATGAAAGACCAATCCTTCGTATTCAAGACCACAAGTGGGTACAAAATCCACTTCATAGAAAATAAACAAACCTTTGGCAAGGACTCAATCCATTTTTAGAGTAGGTCAAAACACACCACCACAACCGCAACCAAATAATCTTGGTTCATCGTCCACATTTGGGTTTAATCAACCCCGACCATAACAACCAAACAATCTTGGTTCGACATCCACATTTGGGTTTAATCGACCCCCACCACAACAACCAAACAATCTTGGTTCAACATCCACATTTGGGTTTAATCAACCCCCACTGTGCAACAACCAAACAATCTTGGTTCACCATTCACAATTGGTTTTAACCAACCACCACCACCACAATACAACTCAAATCCTATGTACACATCATAATTCCACCAACACATCCCACCTATGCATCAACATAAAAATATGCATGGATACACTTTCAGTCTACAACAAAATAGGTCAATCCATTTGGGAACCCCTCGCAAGGTTCTACACAATACATCCAACCCAACACAGTTTCGACAGTACCATCACCCATGGATCTAATGGCTCAATAGTTATAGACACTAAAACAATAGATGAACAACATGCACATAAATGAGAGTAGAAACTTACTCAGTGGAGGACTTATGTCCTTACCCTTTTGATAGGAGCATACACATGCCCCCCTTTCCCACGAATTTCATCATTCCTAAATTTGACAAATATAAGGGAAAGGGATACCCCATCAAACATATACGAGAGTTTCATACAACCTCCTTAGATGTGGCTCAAAAACATACATACCTGATGAGACTTTTTCCATGGAGTCGAGGAGGCCAAGCCCTTGAATGGATTGCACACTTACCTTCAGAAATATGCACTTGGAGCAAACTAATGGATAAATTCATCGCACACTTTTGCTACAATATATCAAACGATATTAATATCATCAACCTGTGTGCTGAGAAACAAAATTATGGAGAGACATTCGCTTCATTCTTGCAAAGATGGAGAAGCTTAACCAATAAGTGTGCTTTCCATATACCAGAAAAGCAATTGGTCCATATTTTTGTGGAGATTTCCTCAATAGGAGGTGATGTTCCACTTACAGATTCATTGTTCAAACATGTTTGAGGAGGTTATAGAGAAGGGACTCTCCATCGAGAAAGCCCTCATTACCAAAGGGATTGTAAAAATCATTAAGGAGAATACCAGTTATTCTTCTCACAATAATTCCAATGACAAGAGAAAACTTTGGTCACAAAACAAAAATGTGACAAATGATGATGTCGTAGATGCTAAGATCATAAATAAACCACATCCTTTGCTCAATCTGAAAGGATCATTGCACCAAACAAGAATAATCCACCTCTAAAATAGGATCCAACCACAAACATGGCGCATGATACTAATCAATGTGATCCTTGAAGGACTAACCAACCATGCAGAACATACATGTCCTTAGGGGAACTAATTGAGCCAGTTTTAAACAAAATCCTAAAATAAAATGTACTCCAACTCTTAGAGATCCAACACCATGAACTAGGACCTTTCAAACCATCCTAGTGGAACGATGTTGACTTTTGTGAGTACCATTGGAATAAGGGGCATAAAAATTCAAACTATTTTAAGCTTAAGAATACCATCTAGGATCTAATCGAGCAAGGAGTGGTGGAAATTAATAAACAACCAAGGTCCTCTAATAAAGATCATACCATTTTTAAGGATCCTTTATAAACCCATGGGTTGGGAAAAGCCTCCATGTCTGAAACAAATGAAAAATACCAAGCAAAATTATCCTAGTGTCACCTATGAGTACATTATGAATAACATCCATCCATATGATAAGGAAACCTTATCTACACCCATCAAAAGTGACAATTTTGAGTGTCATCATATTTTCCAAGAAGGATATGCCTATGTACAAAACTCTTACCATATTGATGCACTGCATATTAAGCCTTCATGATCCAGAAATGTCAAATTAGACAAGTCCTAATAGGTGGTGGAATGGGCCTAAATATTAGTAGTTTGAGTCTAGGACAATAGCTAGGATATTCAGATGATTTTGTTGATCATAACACACAGATAAAAATTAAAGCATATGACGATTCAAAATGAGAATTGGTAAGCACTATCATATTGCCTATATAGGTTGGAGTTCTTACAGTTGAGAGTGTTTTTCAAATCATAGATTTGGAGGTCCCACATATAACATCCTCCTTATACATCCATGGATCCATTCCATAAGTTCATTCCATTTACTTTACACCAATGCATCAAGTTCCCTTACAATTGAACTGAAGTAATTATACCAATAGACCCAAATCCCTTGAAACATCACACACTCTCCCAGATCATTTTCTTAATAACACTATCATACCATCTTTCTCTATAGTAGTTGAGCCTTCAATATCACATACATCTCCCACTCCCTCAATCTAGGTTTATGTCAAAAACCTTAGAGTTAGGGAATATGAGTTACAAGAATATCTTCTAGAGGTCTAACCACTACCATCTACATCCCAATCATTTGATGTCCATGATAATCCCATGTTTAATCAAGACATCTATGATAATCCACTTTTCCAAGATGATCCTATGGCAAATGTCCCTAAACATCCTTCTTCATTCAAGGATTGTATTCCCTCTGCTCCACTGCATGGGCTACCACCTTTCTCTCTTGAGAACCTTGAGTTAGAGTATGCATTTATAGATGTTGCTCCTACTAAGCTTTCTTGCCAACTCGTTAATGACAAGCAGGTTTTCTTTGGTATTATGAGTACTAAAAAGTATAGTCTCAAGGAATATGTAGATGACATCACTCCTGGCCTGTACATGAATCATTCATCTTTGCCAATCCATCAAATTCCTACAATTTCATCTGTTTCCTAGACTTGGATCAACAAGTTCCAATGAAATAGCAAAAGGCTTTAAGTCAAAAGACAAGAATAAAAAATCCTTTATTGAAAAAAGATACAAGGTCAAAAAAGAAGAAGAAAGATCAACAAGAGTCCTATGAGCAAAAGAAAAAGAAATATGACAAGCAAAAAGTGAAAATCAAAGGAAAAACTAAGAAAAAGTTGATCTTCAATTATGCCTTTACGCCCACAATAATTGTGGTCATATGTAAAATAAGGCCTTCAAGATATTTAAGCTTTTTGATCCAACGTTTCTATCCACAACATTATTCCATAATTCATACAATTTAGTAGATCCACTTACATTCATGAACGCACTATCTCATAATAAATATTTTAGTGATGTCATGCAACATACCTTTGACAATGACCCCTTGATGTTCTCTAATCCATTGGTTGTCCAATTTCATCTTCAAGGTAAGTATGACAGTTCATGTAGTTCAAGCATTCTACTGATCATACTTTAGCTCCTTCCACCTACAATATATCGAATTCCTGATTTACAATTTCATACAATCTGCATCCATTTGTCGGTCACCAACCTATGTCTCCTGAAGAGCATCAACCATGATCGCAACATCATCGAATTCCAATAAAATGTCACCTTGATGAAAATCTAGCAAACATGCATCTTGTGTGATGTCAAAAAGAAAAAAATAGAAAAAATGGAAAAATAGAACAAAAAAGAGAAAGAGAAATAATCCATCCTATAGTGAAAACCGTTTTGGCGGCACTTTGGATAAGTACCATGGTAAAAACCTGGCAAACAGGCGTAATGTGTAGTCGGCTACCACTCTACCATCTATCATTACTCTATCAAATTCCATCCATAATAATTTGAGAATATGCTCTTTCATAATAAAAGCTTTCTCACCCTTCTCATGGTTTGAGATCGATTAACATTTAGCGTCAAACTGCTTATCATATTCATCCCTTTCATAATAACTGGTCATGTTCCAAACCGGGGGAAATCCTTAACCTAGGATTTCACAAAGATATTACATACGGTATCTGAGGACGTTATCACCAAAATACAAAAACATCAAAATATTCAACAAAATAAAAAAACATTCACATATCCTTTGAAAAGTTCAAAAATAGTCAAAAAATATTGAAAAATATAAAAAAAATTCAATCCATGGGATCAAACTACATTGCCTCTATGTGTGTATATAGGAAAGGAAAATCACTAATGAGACCTTGAAGCATAGTTCAGCCCCTTAGGGTCTATCATAATCAAATCTTCACCATCGTCCACATTTTTCAAAATAAACTATCACTTGTCATGTTTAGTCAAACTACGTTGTCTCTATGTGTGTCACATAGGCAAGGTCATCATTGATGAGCCCTCGAGGCATATTTCAATCCCCCTAGGGTCCGTCATAATAAACTTTTCATCACTTGATCCAAAATTTTATAATAAAACAATCCTTTGTCGATAATCAACATCTAAGGCAACGAACAAGGTATCCTACACAGAATCAAGCTTAACAAATCATGAAACAATAAATGAAATTCCCAAACAAGTCCTCAACTAGGCTAATCAATTATCTATAAATGTTACCTATCTTATCAAAAATCATTTTTCTTATAGGATGTTGCATTATCGAAACTAGACCAGGCATCTTACATGAAATGTCTCACTCCTTAAAACAAACACTATCTTTTTAAAACATATCAAACACTTATCTATGGACAAAAAGATCTAAATAGTTATTGACTCATTTATTCTAGTTCAATATTATCTTATCTAATTTGTCTTATGTCATATTCCTAAGCTACTCGATGATATCCACAAGTGATGAGGGGAGCGATGATGGATCATGACCTTTTTCTCTTTGATTTTTTTTGTGGTTCGTCTTGGGAAGATGATTGGGGAAACAAAGGTCCTTTTGTGTGATTGAAATTCCATCTAGCATAATAAAAAAAACCTATACAAGTCAAAGGTCAAGTAACACTTTCTTGCAACATGATTAACATGCTCTATGTTTAGTTCCTCACATATTCTAACAAAGTTATGTTGTCACTAGTATGAATCAGGTCTCTCCTTGTTTGACATGTCTTAATCTTTAACAAAAAGATAATAATGCCACCAAGGTTTTTCCAAACTTGGTGTACACTATCGGCTTGTCCATACATCATAATCTTTAGGCAAATAGAAACAAAATTTTCCTTTACAATTCATGCTTAATTGTGTATGTACATTTGTTTGTCCCGAAATAAAATGTTCTATGATGATAAAACAAACATGCACTATTGAAAGCTCAAATAATATCAACTATTATACCAATCTTGATTTGGATGAATGATTCATCTAACTATCCTTCACTCCTCGCTAATTATTTCTTCGTACTAAAATTTTTTCTGTTAGTCCTTGATTAAGGTGAAAAATAGGGCAGACCCAAATGCATGAAAAAGAGGATCTACAACTGATTTTTCTAAGACCTTAAACACTCAAATTATGTAAAATAAGATGCAAATAACAATCATAAATGGTACCTAACTATCATAAAAACAATGGGGGATGTTTTTAGAGCATAAAAAGCTATGTACCTAACCAAAAAGTTGTTTTTGAGCTACAAAGGACTCATTTGCCTTCAATGGAAAATGGGTCCTTTTATGGTTTTAGAAAACTTATTTCAGGTTCCTATTCATTGATTTATGCACTCTTAAATTCCTTTTTATCAAGTTTTAGAAGTCTATATTCAATTATGTAGAGCTCTTTCCATGATCTTGCACTTTGAATGACAACTTTAGCAACTTTGCAACTTTGACAATCTTACTCCACATCTTTCTCAACTTGATCCTCAACCTATAAATCTGTAATCACACACTCAATGATAGAAAAACTTGTTGTTATGTTAGTGAATATGGGTTTTCCTTAGTCAAACCCCTTGCAGGTAATTAAACCAAATGATGAAATCAAGGAAATGAAGCATGAAACATAAAATATGCAAATGATGTCACCTTGGATGATGTCTTGTGAAGCAAATTTGCAAACTAACATGTAGTGGCCATGAAGAATGTAGATCTAGGATCCTAGAAAGTGATGTGAACAATAGTTGCAAATAGATCTTCAATACTACATCCACCTCTTAGCTCAACAACATGAATGCATGCATCAAACTCTTGAAATGGTGATATGATCTTGAATTGCTGCAATAAACACCTAAAATCTGCCTTGAAATGCCTTATGAATGCTCTTGAAATTATCTAATGCTTGATCACTTTAATTCTTGAATGCTTCATAAAATTGCTATGAGAAACAATGTGAATTCATCCTTATTTATACTAAATTATGAGATTAACCCTGAAATTCAATGAATTAAGGCCAACACCATATCTGGAAAGAAACATTATTAACTTCCCTCCAGAATGAAATTCAAAAAGGGGGGTCTTATTAAGGGAGGACCCATTCGCCACCTTGGGTGAATGGATCCTGACTCAGCTTTCCAAGACCTAACCCTGAGGGATTGAAAGAGGGTTAAAAACCCATTCTAGATCAGCTAAGAAAGGGGGATATAGTTAAGGGAGGACCCATTCGCCATCAAGGGTGAATGGGTCATGGCTCAACTTACTAGGAACAAACTTTTCCCAATGAAATAATTTGTTAATTAAATTATGATTGTCGGGATAGATCTTTGGGGGGTGTCAAAATTAAGGCCTAAATTTGAATAAAAAAGGGGGTTAATAACTCTAATTAACCAAAATTAATTAAGAACACCTAGATAAATGTGACAACACCTTAAAACACTTTACAACACTTAAAAAAGGTACACATTATGTATATTTTTTATTGAAAAGGGCATTAGACTTAATTAAGCAAATACATCCTAGAAAAGTGTGAAAGTGTGTTACAACACTTTACAACACCTTTGCAAAGGATCAATTACAACATGTTTAGTCAAATAAAGGTCTTAGAATAGTGTGAATGTGTACAACACATTACAACACCACTCTAAGACATCATTAGTTCAGTTTTAATGTCAATTATCAAACCAAGGAAAAGGCTTACTTTTTCCATTACTACATTTTTCCCTCACTTTAGTGAGAGGATGACACCATGTCAAACTCACACTAAAGTAGACATCCAAGAAACTTAAGTATGCAAAAATAACAAAGATACATGATCATACCCTATTAAAAGGCCAAGAAAAATAAACAAAAACAAAGGATCAAGCACAACCATTTCAACACGATGTGAGATAGGGTTGTTTGTCCATAGCATACACTGCTCACTATGGGATAATGGAACATCAGTCTATCAACTAGGTGAGTTGTCCTAGAATATGTATATGATCACTCTGGGGTAGTGGAACCTCAGTCTGTCCACTAGGTGAGTTATCCCAATGAGGTGGTTTAGTGATAAATTCATGCTAGTGTGTTGGCTTCCCATCGTATAATGAGAAATTCATGCCAATGTATCAGATTCCCATCATACTAACCATACCAAAGTTATCCTCCTGATAAGTTCAATAAGGCACCACAAGGTAAATTCTTTTTGTAAATGCTTTTAAATATCATGTAAAAAAAATTAAAGGGGGTTTTTCTTTATTCATGTAAAGGTTTTCTTCTTAGGGAGCATTGTGCCTAATGTCTTTAAGAGAGGACAAGTCAAAAGTGTTAGATCATCACCAATGGGATTCCTCATTCACATCATTCCATGATAGAAGATCGTACACTCTTGGATGACATAAAACCCAATGACACCACCAAGAAGAGGACACATCACAAGAAAAATGGAAAACTATGCAATGAAATTTTTCCAAAAGGTATCATCGATGTATGCCCCAACTTTAAAGCGGTTGCTACACCATTACTATGAGAAATTGATTTAAAGTAGCCAATTTTTTGATCCTAAGACGTGATAGATTTCCTCAAAAAACCTTATGCCAAGTCATATGTTTCCAAAGCAAGCTGCGTCATGAAATAGGAAGGAAGGGTTTCTCCCACAAATACATAAGGGATCTATGGATTTGGGGTCAGTATGTTTGTGCTGCAATGTTTTCATAGAGCATGGAATTGTCATCATTCCCCAAATACTCATAGAACTGGAAGAATGACACAAAGAGATTCAAAACAAAGAAAAAGCTTTTGAGTCAACATAGAAGAAACATAAATGTCTCGACACCTCATGTCATCCCTAAAAGGAAAACACAAGACAAATGGAAAAGATAAAGAAAAATCTTTTGGGTCAACATGGAAGAGACATAAATGTCTTGATGCCTTGTGTCATCCCCAAAAGAAAAACACAAGACAAATGGAAAAGATAAAGAAAAATATTTTGGGTCAACATGGAAGAGACCTAAATGTCTCGACGCTTTGTGTCATCCCAAAAAGGAAAACTCAAGACAAATGAAAAAGATAAAGACAAAATTTTTGGGTCAACATGGAAGAGACATAAATTTCTTGACACCTTGCGTCATCCCCAAAAGGAAAACACAAGAAAAATGAAAAAAATGATTACGACATAGAGAAGAATGAAGGTACATATAGAAGAATGCATAAAAGAGATAGGAACATCAAATGAAACATCATAGGGGATCACATTACACACATGCAATCACATAAAGAAACATGGAAAAATAAAAAGACTAGTAAGGCACAAGTGAGTCAACCTAAAGCAGGTCATCTACCTCCCAATCTTGGTCAGTATAAATGGAAGGCAGGAAACTAGTCAAAGGAACAAAAGCAAGTGTTGAACTAGGACACACACCAAGTTCAACACTCATTTTAGGAGATTTTTCATTTACACTCATGGAAGAAGAAAATAATGTATTCAACTCATCATGCACTTGTTCATCAATCTTTGCAATATCAATTTCATCATCTAAGTTAATCACAATAGGAGGTTGAATAACAATTTCCATGAAATGTTCTTGTTTATGTTGTAGTGAGGGTTGAGAGTCATCATGCATTGCTTCAAGTATGTTTGGATTTTGATTTTCTATGTTATTGTTGTTTTCTTGAGTTTGCAATCTATGAGCAATATCATGACGTCTACGTCTACACTCTCTACCATTTCAATTTTGTTTTAGTTTATTGTCAAAAAAAAAATTGTGTAAGAGCAGGTTTGTCAATCATAGGTTCCTTATCTTCCTTGGGAGGACATAAGAAACAATAGGAGGTTGCTCAATCACTTTTTGTTTGAATTTGTAAACTTGTTTGACTCTAGGAGGGACAATGCGATTGATTGTACTATCTCGTGGTCTATTTTAGGAAATGGCAGAAGGTTGTTCTATATATTGTTCTTGTATGGTCAAAAGTGTTTTGGTTCTATCATTGTCTCATCAAGGATGGTTGGTTTGATCATAGGTTGAGGCATGTTTCGAAGGGATAGTTTTGCTATTTTATTTGCCTTGAATTTTTTATATGATTTGAAAAAGAAATCTTTATGAGGCTTGATAGGTTCCATAGGCTTGGGCCAAAAGTAATCTAGTGAAAAATTCCCTTTTTCTGAGGCTAAATTAAATCCACTATGATGCACAGTGAAGATGTCATTGCTAAATGGAAACTTTAGACATTTATGCACAAATGAAGGGACGACATTCATGGAGTGAAGCCATGGATAGCCTAGCTTCTAATGAAATTGGTATGATTGTGGGATGTTGGAGAATGAGACTGTTAATGTTTCTAGTCCCACCTTTAAAGGGAGATCTATTGAGCCTATCATAGGGAAATCAAATCTATTATGTGTCTTGATCCATTCTTTTGGGTTATCATATTTTTCTTGATATAGCTCATGCACATATAAGAATTCTTTTGTGATCACATTCTCTCCACAAACAGGATCAATCAATATCCCATTAGTGGGCTTATTACTGATTTAGCCAACTATGTAAAGAGGACCATTAGGTGCTCATTTAGGTATGTCATTTTGTGAGAAATAAATTTCAAGAGGTTGTCTAGTTAAGCCCTTACGAGGTCTAGCTTTGATAAATGCTATCAAACGGTCAATGGGATGTGATTCCATATCATCATCTATGTTGACATTGTTTTGGACTTTAATAGGAGGATTGACCGTGGTTTGTATATTGTTATTGTCTTTTTTGTTCAAGTAACCTTGAAGGAAGTAACTAAGGCTATAGATGATTTGTGTTTTGTTTTGAGCTTTAAGCACTTTCCTTAGATTTTATATGATAGGAACCAAGCTAATTTTAATGCACTCACTAAGGATGTGGGCTTGTATGTTTTCTAGCTATTCATCTAGCTTTTCAATAGTATCATGCACATTGATTATAGGAGGTGAAGTTATGGGAAATGAAGTATGCAAACTATGAGCCATGGAGGGTTGTTTCTCAACATTATTAGAAAGAGAGTTAGGAAACCCAAGATCCACGACGAGTGAGATATCGTAGGATGACATGAGCCTCAATCTATGTCTTGTAATAGTATTATGAATAGGACACCAAGTTGTAAAGCTCATACAAGTTTTACAACCCTAGTGTGCAAACCTTAGAATAGCAAAAGGACAATGCAATAATCTAGAATGAAATGCAATTTTTAGAGTCTAAGAAATGAAATTTACTAATTAAACAATGTAATAAGCTAAAAATGAAATGTTTTGATGTAATTTTGAACTTTTAACAATGCACTAAAATGAAGCAATTTAAGCTAAATACAATGAAATTGATGAAATAACAAATCAGGAAACTAAAACTAAAAGATAACATCACCAAACAGAAGCTAAAAACTAATATTTTAATGTCCTAAAAATAAAAATCAATAGCTAATAGGGACTTATTCACCAATAAGAGCGAATTGGTCTTGGTTAAGTTTTTCTAAGATTTTTCTGTGGATTTCAAAGTGAATTTTGATGCTTTTTTAGTTTCCAGAAGGTTTAGATCAAACTTGATCAGGGACTTATTCACCAGTAAAGGAAAATGGGTCATGGTTAGGTATTTTTAAACTATTTTTTAATGATTTGCAATCTCTCGGTTATATCTTTCAATTCTAGGTTTGAGAAAATAAACTTCAGCTTCAAATTTTCTAGAAATTCAATGCAAAAATGCAATGGAAAGATGAAATGCAATTTTGTTTTAATTTTCAAATGCAATTTTATGAGGTCTAAATGAGATGCAAAATGACTGATTTGTTTTTGTAATTTTCAGATTTAGAAAGATGCAAAATAATTCAAATCTAAACCCTATATGATATGCAAGATTTCAATCCAAAATAAGAAACCCTTAAATTAGATCTTAATTCAATGTAAGATCTAACTTAAGATGTAATGAGAGACTCTAAAAATCAGAAAATTACAATGTTGAATGAGTTGGGTTCACCAAAATGATTAAGGTGAAAAATAGGGTAGACCCAAATGCATGAACAAGAGGATCCACCACTAATTTTTCTAAGACCTTAAACACTCAAATTATGTAAAATAAGATGCGAATAATAATCAGAAATGGTACCTAACTGCTATAGCAACTATGGGGGATGTTCTTAGAGCATAAAAAGCTATGTACCTAGCCAGAAAGTTGTTATTTTTGAGCTACAGAGGACTCATTCGCCTTCAGTGGTGGATGAGTCCTTTTAGGGTTTTAGAAAACTGATTTCAGGGTCTTGTTCCTTGATGTCTGCACTCTTAAATTCCCTGTTATCAAGTTTTGGAAGTTTGTATTCAATTTTATAGAGCTCTTTCCGTGATCTTGCACTTTGAATGACAACTTTAGCAAATTTGCAACTTTGACAATCTTGCTCCAAATCTTGCTCAACTTGATCCTCAACCTATAAATCTGCAAATCACACACTCAAGGATAGAAAAAATTGTTTTGTTAGTGAATGGGGGTTTCCCTCAATCAAAACCCTTGTAGGTAATTAAACCAAATGATGAAATCAAGGAAATGAATGATGAAACATGAAATATGCAAATGATGTCACCTTGGATGATGTCTTGTCAAGAAAATCTATAAACTAACATGTAGTGCCCATGAAGAATGTAGATCTAGAATCCTAGAAAGTGATGTGAACAATAGCTGCAAATATATCTTCAATGCTACATCTACCTCTTAGCTCAACAGCATGAATGCATGCATCAAACCCTTGAAATGATGATCTGATCTTGAATTGTTGCAATAAACACTTGAAATATTCCTTGAAATACCTTATGAATGCTCTTGAAATTCTCTAATGCTTGATCACTTGAATTCTTGAATGCTTCATAAACTTGCTAGGAAAAACAACGTGAATTCACCCCTTATTTATACTAAATTAGGATATTAATCCAAAAATTCAAAGAATTAGGGCCAACACCAGATCTGTATAGAAACATTTTTAAATTCCAACTAGAATGAAATTCAAAAAGGGGGGTCTCATTAAGGGAGGACCCATTTTCCACC
Organism: Sequoia sempervirens; assembly: GCA_007258455.2. Taxonomy (NCBI): domain Eukaryota; kingdom Viridiplantae; phylum Streptophyta; class Pinopsida; order Cupressales; family Cupressaceae; genus Sequoia; species Sequoia sempervirens. The sequence goes on along the minus strand of VDFB02155196.1, from coordinate 317,848 downwards.
TTGGGTGAATGGGTCCTGGCTTAGTTTTCTAGGACCTAACCCCAAGGGATTGAAAGAGGGTTAAAAACCCATTCTAGATTAGCTGAGAAAGGGGGGTCTTGTTAAGGGAGGACCTATTCACCATCAAGGGTGAATGTATCCTGGCTCAACTTATTAGGACTAAACGTTTTCCAATGAAATAATTTGTTAATTAAATTATAATTGTCAAGATAGATCTTCGAGGGGTGTCAAAATTAAGGCCTAAATTTGAATAAAAAAGGGGGTTAATAACTCCAATTAACCACAATTAGTTAAGACCACATAGATAAATGTGAAAGTGACTTAAAACAATTTACAACACTTAAACAAGGTACACATTATGTACATTTTTATTGAAAAGGATCCCATTAGGCTTAATTAAGCAAATACATCCTAGAAAAGTGTGAAAGTTGTTACAACATTTTACAACACCTTTGCAAGGGATCAGTTAAGGCATGTTTTAGTCAAATAAAGGTCCTAGAATAGTGTGAATGTGTACAACACATTACAACACCACTCCAAGACATCATTAGTTTAGTTTTAATGTCAATTATCAAACCAAGTAAGGAAAAGGCTTACTTTTTCCATTACTACAGTTCCATGGTCATCTTGGGGGCGTGTTATGACACACAAAAACAAGTATATGAGTTGCATCATCCTGCTCCCATCATCATGTTAGAGCATCATATATCACATGCATAAAGGTCATAAATACTACATAAGAAAATATAAAAAAGATAGACAACATTGCATTACATTTTTAGAATCATTATCCATAGAGCATCAAATCAAATATGGCATAACATGTCCTAAACATATAATGTCATCATGCACATAAGCATATAAGCATCGTAAATCACATCATAGATCATAAAATTTAAATCTCCATACATCATGACATACATATAAGTATAAATTAATATTGTGTGTATCCATCCATACATAACATCATAAATACATAAGCATCCATCACATAGAAACATGCATATAATGCATAACATATCATTTAATTGCTTCAAAAAATGATGTATCTCATATATATATATATATATATATATATATATATATATATATATATATATATATATATATATATATATATATATATATATATATATATATATATATATATATATATATATATATATATATATATATATATATTGTAGACACGTAAAATATATTGATTGACATCGTGCACCGATCTTGACTTACTAACATCGTTTCTTCCTAAATCATCCCTCAGTCTAACCATTTAATCAAATCCCCCTATCTAATTAAATTCATCAATATCCATCTCTTAATTAAATAAATCATTTTGTCTAATTAAGTCACTTTTTCTTGTTAATTAAATCAATCCATCTTATCTAATTATCCCTATTTAATTAAATAATCAATTTATTTGATTAAATCTCTAAAGTTTATCCATTAAATTAAATAAATTAAAACCTTATTTGTTTTAATCTAATACCATCCCTTTTAATTAAATAAATCAAAATCTTTATTTAATTAGCCTCTTATCATACTCTACTCTTATTTGATTTAAATAAATCCATAAATCTAAATCAAATAAGTCACATCACCAAATCTCTCTCATTAAATTAATTAACCCTTGATTAATTTAATCTAATCTCATGTCACATCCTCTAGATAATGCAAGTTGCACATGAAAATAGATTTAATTCATTTATTAAATCCCTACTTTCCTCACAAGGAATCTTTTGGAATATTCTCTCAATTTGAATTCAAAAATTCCAAGTCAAATGTACATCCAACAAGGCAATAAAGTCATCTTACATGTCCTTTGCCTTGAGCCAAGTGGCATTTATTGCATTTTCCCTTCCCTCTTGCATGTCATTTCAACAAATTTGAATTTCAAATATTGGCATTTATTGGCACAAACCCCAAATCTTGCACATCCATCATCCATTCATAGCTTGACAAGTGGCACCATATCATTGGATGAATGTTAGTCCCACATTGCTCAAATTTGGACATTCATCCATCTTGAAATCCTATAAATAAATTGCTCATATCCTCATTTCATCATCCACAAACATTGCAAAGTTATTATGCTAAAATATTTAGCCATTTCCATCCATCATTTGAATTCTTAGCTAGGATTTTTGCAGATTTGGCTTGGAGTTCTCATCTTTCATTAAAGTGGATCAAGATCATCTTCAACATATCAAGATTTCATCATAGGAATTGGGAAAGGGCCAATTTTCACATCAAATTGGCACCAATTCCCCAATGAGATCATGTGTTTGCTATTTAAATTAGGATTAAATCTAGTTTTGTCTTTTGTATTGTGTTCTTCATCAATTTCTTTCCTATTTTGAGTTTGCAAATGGATTTCATGGGGAATCCTTGTTTTAGCTTGTAATTCCTTGTCTAACTTGGTCATTCATGTTGTTTTGTAGGTACTAGGAAAAGGGTTCGCACATTTTGTTGCTAGAATGAGGGTTGGATATCATTTTTTCTTACTTTTTCTTGAAATTTCCACATTTTTCTTAACACAGGAAATTCCAATGCGGGCTCATTAGCGTCACTATTTTTGGCACCGCGAGCTCGTCAGCATCGCTGTTTTGGCACTAGGGGCTCGTCAGCGTCGCTATATGGCACTGCGTGGAACATGAACTGCGCCGCTGGACTCATCCCGCCAAGATTTTTTGAATTTTAAACTCTACTGCTGGACTCGCCGACTTGTAGACAATTCCAAAAAAATATTAAACAATGATGCTTTCAGAAACTACGACGTTGGGAAAAAATTGTGACATTGGGTGAAAATTGTGATGCAATTGAGCTCTTTGTCCTAACACAGAGCATCACTGACTGGTAAGTGGCGCTGTGAGGGCGCCGTTGGAGGAAAAAACTACGACACCTTCACGAGTTGTGACGCTGGGAGACAGTAAAAGGGAAAATTTAAATTTTTAGCACGTGCTTTTAATTTATGATTAATCTGTATTCTATTTTCTGGTTTTTAATTTCTGTATTTTTCCAGAATCTGATTTTTTTTCTTCTTTGTAGGTTGGAAATCGAAATTGAAGAAGGAGCATGAAGGCTAGGTCTTACGAAATCAAAGCGTTGTCAAACACTTTAGTGTTTATTTAACACTATTTTGAGAATTTTTTATCTTTTCATGCTTAGGACACTAATTTTCATTTGGGCTTAAAAAGGACATTTCCTATTTCTTGCAAAGGCTAAAACGAACAATAGGATCAACAACTTACTAGATTTTGTTTATTGGATTAACAAATTGAACAAAAAAATTTATTACTTGTCTTTTGGTGCTCTAAAATGAATTCATTATTGCTTTGTGGATCTAAAAAGAACAAGTGTAGTTGTGTTTTTCGTGAGGGATTACTTAGACTAAAGGCATTGGAAAAGGATGTATGTGCTTCTCTCACACTTTATGGCGATCTTGAGAATCAAAAGGCCTTTTTCATGACTTTGGGTTAAGACAAAGCAATCACCTCCACACTTTGATTTGGGCTTATTATTGAACAAAATCTTGTGCGAGTGTGAGTGGGGGCTTTGTTGCATACATTCTCTTTCCTTGTTGCCAACAAGGATTAATCGAGTTACGAATATTGTTCTTCATTCACTTTTGTTTATCCTAGAGGGCCTACCTTGGGGAAAAAGTACTCACCCAAGGGAACGACTCAACCGGTAACACTTTAAAGTCAAGAGTATTTACAGTCGAGATATAAATGTGGATATTGGATGAAACGCCAATATCACACGGTTGACTCCGACAAGATGGATCCAAAAGGGGACTCTTGCCACGTTGGGTCAACTCCTACGAACAGAAAGTCCTTACTAAAACCCATGTGCTAGAATTTTTCAAAATACTTTTATCTATTTGTTGGTGCAAGAACGGTTGTTCTGAAGCCACCCCACACTTTTACGGTCTTCTAGTAGAAATGAAAAATATGCAATGGGAGTTTCATGGGTGTTGATGCTTGGCTGCCCCATATAAGTGAGTGTCATGGAGGGGAGCTAGTGGGGTCAAGCATCTAACCATTCGCTAGAGATAAGTGTAGCTGGACTTGTCCAAGTGGGAATCCAACAAATATTGTCTTACACATCCATAGGATTGTACATTTTTTGGGTTACAAAATGCATTCCTTGATCGAAAACATCATAGAAACAAACACTTGAACATCATCCAAATTTCAAACCCTTTTGAAGACAAATACAATTGACACAAATCCATATGTTATTGCTTTCCCTTGGGATTAACGTCCTTAGAGGTTTCTAAGCATTGGATTATATCTCAATTTGTCTCCTTAAGTAAACAATAGGAAAACCCTTTGCCTCAAGTTCATTAAATTTCCACATAACATATCTTGTGGGGTTTGAGGAAATTAAGACATTGTACATCTTAGTTTGAAAACATAATTGAAGAAAGTGTTTTTGGTAAAATAAAGACATTAAGCAAAGCTAATCAAAATGAACCTTCATATGTGTTGAAGACTCACAACCCCAAAGCAAAAAATCATTGGTTGTAATTCCAAAAATAAAGGTTCAAATGAAATCATTTCTTGGTCACAAAGGAACTTAGGAAGCATTTGCATGCTCTTCAATACCTAGGTCTAGGAAAACAAAGTGTCCTTTTAGGTTCATCTTAGGATCAAAACATATCAAAATATTTTTCATTCATCCTTCAAAACATAAAAAAAAAATCCATTCCATCACCACCTTTTGGAAAATCTTGAACATCATCCTAAATACTAGGCTTTTTGGCAAAATCAAAAATCATCCAAATCATTGAGATTATATCCTTGAAAACATCATCAAAAAACACCTTTGGCTAGATATGTGTAAATGAATCATTTTGCATATACTTAGTCAAAGTTATCAAAATCATCTTGTCTAGCTTAGTATATGTAGATGAATCCTTCTCCATATACTTAGTGAAACAATCATCTTGTTTGAATAGGTGTAGGTAGATGCATCCTTCTCCTTGCACATATTCAACTCATCATCCATTGAACAAAGTTATCCCTTAGATCATCATCCAACATCTTAGGGTATTTTTGTTCAAAATCCAAATCAAAAGAAAATCAAAATCAAGGACAAAATCCTAAAATCTAAAATCAAAATCAAAATCCAAAGTCCTAAAATTCTAGTATCTCATTCAATATTTATCAAAAGCCACAAAACATCCATATCATCCATCCCTAACATCATCATCATATCATCACCTTTGATCCTCAAGGCATCCTACAACTTTCACTTTGGGACATAAAATAGAAATCATTCCAAAGAATCAAGAGATTCATCTCCCATATACTAGAAGATTGATCCTTGTTTTATGGTTCAAATGAGATCTCAATACAAGAAGAGTATGGAAGCCAACAAAGAGACACCCGCTTCAAGCGATCTTAGCCAAACAAACGCAGAAATGAATCCCACCGAATCAAGTAATTTGTTAACCCTCTCATCATCACAAAAATCGCAAGAAGAAAACCAAGGAGAGGACCTTACCTTTAGAATGTCTCGTGAAGAAATGACAAAAATGCTCCAAAATCCCGACAACCATAGAATCATCAAGATCATGATGAGACTTAACCCTTCGTTATACATACTTGAACTAGCAAAACAAGGGGCCAAGTTGCCTTTATATTTTGATGTGAGTACTATCATGGATACATCATTTCCCCCAATCTCATCCACCATCCCCATCTCATCCACACCCCCATTTCAAAACATCATACAAAACAATCCACAAATTACAACATCGTTTGCTCCAACCCAACCAAATGTCAACAAGGGAAACACATTCCTTAATTCTCTTCAAGCACACCCCCTTGTTAATAATCAAAACACGGACGCAAACACCACCTTGGAACAAAGAATACCCAAAAACCCATTACACAAGAATGTTCCTCTCACATTCCATCACAATCTGTCATCATCATTTTTTCACACAACACCTCAAACACCTCTTCTCACAAATTCACAAGAAGAGGGAGATATGTTTGGTTCAGGAGGCATATTCGACACCACAACATTCTCACAAGGACTCCCACCCCTTACATTTCTGCCACTTCCACCATTTCCATCATCATCCGCATCACTCCTTAGTTTAGGGCTTCCTCCCCTACCAAGTATCAATCAGACCTATATCCCAACCATCAATCAAAGCATTACACCAAACACTCAAAATTTGTTGTTGATATCACAACAACAAGCAACAAATGCGCAAGCAATTGCAAACTCATCAAATACACCCTTAACATCACAAAGCATGGTCTCATAAGGACCAACTATATCAATACCACCATCCATCACACAAAACATCAACACCACCTTAATGAACACCATTCCAAATCCACCACCATCTCCTCCACCACCAACTTTCACCACATCAAGCCAATATGATGCAGCATTGCAAGCTGCTTTCCAAAGAGGCTACCAAAAAGTTCAGAAACAAAGAACTGTACAAAAAGATGCTCAAGCTGCCCAAGCTGCACAAGCCTCACAAGCATTACAAGTACAAATGGCCGCTCAAGCACAACTTCTATTGTAGCAACAAGCTGCACAAGCACAAGCCGCACAAGTGCAAGCACAAGCACAAGCTCAAGTGCAAGCTCAATACCAGGCACAACAAGCCCAATACCAAGCACAACTCAATGCACAAAGACAAGCACTGCAATTGCAAGCATATCAGCAAGCATTGAAGCAATACCAAGAGCAACAAGAAGTAGCAGAATTGGCAGCCCAACAACAAGCGCAACAACAAGAAGATCAACAACAAGTGTTGTTCATACAAAAGCAAGTGGAAGCCTACTTTGCTTTCCAAAACATGCAGATACCATCAAACAATGCACCGACCAACCCATCCATCCAACCCACGATTCAAACACCCGAAAACACTTTCATCCCACCCCCTGATCCACAAAATGATGTGATGACACAACTCAGGCTGCTCTTGCAACAAGTGCTCGACCTTCAATCAGGCCGAACAACCAAAACACCAAGCAACTTGTGTCCCTATCCATTTGATAGGAGCCTAGACATGAAACCATTCCCCAAGGGATTTGAAATCCCAAAATTTGACAAATATCGAGGGATGGGAAAGCTTGAAGATCACGTCAGGGAATTTCAAGTTCATTGCATGGAGGTTGCATATGATGACACTTATCTGATGTGGCTATTTCCTAGGAGCTTGGCAGCCCCGCTATAGAATGGTTCTCTTGCTTATCTTTAGGCATTAGAACATTCCAAGATATTAGGGATGCATTCATTAGGAACTACACATGTAACACTGCAATGGATGCTAGTCTCAAAGAACTCTCGGCTCTGAAATAAGGGAAGAATGAATATTTTGCTTCATTCCTTCAATGATGGCGATCCAAGGCCAATCAGAGCAAGTGGACCATGCCAGAAGAACAACAAGTTTGCACCATCATAGCCAACCTTGAAGGCCGCTTGGCATGTCATCTCAAGGTTTAGGGCATCACCACATATGAACAATTGATCTCCCTCAGCATCAAAAGAGCCCTTGCGACTCAACCCGTAGAATCAACATCATACCATGAACAGTAAAACAACCGCCCATCATCCAATTACAACAACAAACCTCATACATGGACAAGGAATAAAAATGTTACTAATGATGGTGTCATTGATGCCAAGGTGGTCATTAGTGGCCCACGCCAAAATCCACCCACACTGCAAATCCAAACACAAAACAATCATCACACGACATATCATCCAAACAACAATCCAACCATCAATAATCTCAATGACCAAAGAGGACCATCCCAATGCAAAAGCTATCCCAAACAAAAATACACCATTATGGGAGAACCATTGGAGGACATCATGAAAAAGTTGAACGACGAAAAACTCATCAAACCTCCTACATTTGAAAATTACCAAGAACCCGATGTCAAACCTCCATTGTATAACGAGAATCAGCTTTGTGAATTTCATAAAATCAAAGGCCACACCACAAACAGCTGCATGAGACTCAAAAAAATCATCCAAGATCTCATTGATAAGAAAATCATAAATGTGGAATAGCCTATGGGAAATCAGGATCTAAAAATCTATACAAATCCGATGCCAAATCATGGCAACAAAGGCAATAAAAATGATAAAGGGAAGGGTAGTGTCAATCATGTTTATGAATCATTCATTGCCTCCCTAAATGAAGACTGCATGTTCATCACCATCAAGGGCGCCCACGCTGAAGATTGTGGAGTCACCACAAGAGGCGGCAAAGTCACCATCGTAGGATCGTCCCAACCAAATAGAATCCCTTCATCCAAATTTGTTCCTAATGGCTACAATATCCTAGATCAACTCAAAAGAACACTAGCACACATCTCCATCATGGAGTTGTTAAAAATATCATCGGCTCACAAAAAGATCCTTGAAGAAGCACTAGCCTCATCCACTGTCCCCGCAGATCTTGATGCGGAGCAATTCCAAGCTATGGTCAAAAATATCATAACACCTAATCTCCTTACATTCTCTGACCAAGATTTCCCCACCCAACCATCTCACAACCGTGCACTTCACTTGGAAGCCATTGTACACAAGAGCAAAATCAAAAGGGTCTTGGTGGATGGAGGTGCAGGCTTGAACATATGTTCCATAAGCCTCATAAAATAGCTGAAAATATCAAAAGATTCCATTGACAAAGGAAAGGGAATCACGATCAGAGCATATGATGACCAAGAAAGATTGTCTCAAGGAACGATTAAACTCCCTATTCAAGTAGGGCCTACCATCATGGAAACTACTTGCCAAGTCTTGGATCTTGATTTACCATATAATATCCTCCTGGGCTGCCCATGAATCCATGCGATGAAAGCCGTAGCATCAATCTTCCACCAATGTGTGAAATTTACACATAATGGACAAGAGGTTACTGTCCATGGAGACCCTAAACCTTTCTCATACTGCAAGAATCTTGAAGCCAAATATTACAAAATCCCCCAAGTGCCAAAGAATGATGAGGGCCCATCCACATCATACATCGACCCCGCCACCCTCACATCCACTTCTGAGACAGAGACACCTGCCATCCCCACCATATCCGACATCAAACTCATCATCCAGGAGGACGGTTGTGGAAGTTACAAACTCCCTAACAATGCTTTTGTGATAGGAGAGTTACCACAATCTCCTAGATCATGGGGACGCCCACAAGAAAATCAAGCTTCCACATCACAAATGTATCCTGAAGACTATCCCAAATTCACAAGATGGGGAGACCTTGGACAAGAGGTCATTGAAGTAGATCCATCACAAATGCTCTATCAAGATGAAAGATCAACACCAGAATTACCAATGGATGAGACAAGCAAGGACCTACAAATGATGCTCACAATGGGTTACGACAGGAATCAAAGACTAGGACAAAATGAAAATGGCCTCATAATACCTATCATGCCAGAGACATAACCCATAACAAATCTTGGTCTTGGATGTACCCCTCCGAGAATAACCATACATGGTCGAAGTCCTCTAGTTAGAACAGTTAATATTTCTCCTCAGCCAATACTAGTACAAGTACACTCACCAATATCCATAGGTCGAGACATACATATTTTTATAACTGAGCCCTACATTAGTAGCAATGACGAAGATACCATGACCAATCTACCAAGGTTATTTGAGGACACCACCCTATGTATGATTAGCACCCTCTCCTTTGAAACAGACCACCCAAATCATGAGCTTCGTTTAGTGTACCCCCAACTAATCAACTATGACCAACAAGGACCACCAATTCTCGATACATTCAAAAACGATGAGGCACTCTCAGAATTCATGGGATTGAGGGATAATATTCCAGAGGGAGATCACAAAGCAGGCTCTATAATAGAGCTAGACACACATGCCTATTATGGGGAAATGATTGAATCCTTCAGTCGCAAAAGTGAAAAACTAAGAATCATATCTAAGTCCTTGAGTGAAAACCACACTATGGCACTCTCTGACAAGAAAATAGTAAAAAGAAAGGACGTATCTAATGGTGAAAACCTCTCTGAGGCGCCTGAGGATGAAGGATTCAATCTTCCTTTAAGAGCTATTCATCAAGAGAAGTCAGTAGTCTTGGCCGAAAAGTGCAATCCTATCAACCTAGGAACAGAGGAAACCCCACATATTACATTCTATGTGGAATCACTATTATCAAAAGAATAAGAACTCCTAGCAGCATTCCTCAAGGAAAGGAAAATAAACTTCGCATGGATTTATGCTAACATGCCAGGGCTTGACCCAAAAACTGTGGTTCATCACTTAGCAGTATACCTAGAAGCAAAGCCGGTCAAACAGAAGCTTCAAAAAATGCATCCTCAAATCACTTTGTTAGTCAAAATGGAGCTCAAAAAGTTGTTAGATGCAGGATTCATTCGACTAATAGACTATCCAGAATGGGTATCAAACTTGGTACATGTTTCAAAACCTGATGGAGCCATCAGAATCTGCACAGACTTCTGAGATTTGAACAAGGCATGTCCAAAAGATGATTTTTCACTTCCTAACATCAACATGATAGTAGATATGACAGCAAGACACGAGATGCTATCACTAAGGGACAAATTTTCAAGATACAATCAGATCATGATAGCGAAAGAGGATCAACACAAGATGACTTTCACTTGTCCATGGGGGACCTATTGTTGGAACATGATACCATTCGGCCTAAAGAACATAGGAGCAACATATCAAAGGGCCATGACATTGATCTTCCATGACATGATTCATAAAACAGTTGAAGACTATTTCGATGACATTCTAGCTAAGTCAAGAAAAATACAAGATCATATAGCAACCCTAAGTGCTATCTTTGACAGACTAGAGGAATACAAAGTCAAACTAAATCCCAAGAAGTGCATCTTTGGCGTACAATCAGGTAAATTGCTAGGATACATAATATCAATGAGAGGTATCGAGGTGGATCTGGAAAAAGTGAAGGAAATCCTTGAGATGGAAGCACCAAAGACATTAAAACAACTGAGAAGTCTTTAAGGCAGGCTCCAATCCATTAGAAGGTTCATAGCACAACTGGCAAACAAGCAGAATCCATATTCTCACCTACTCCACAAGGGGATAGCATACAAATGGGATACAAAATGCGAAGAGGCATTCAACAAAATCAAGGAATACCTACTGATGTCGTAGGTCTTAATGCCACCCATCCCAAAGAAACCATTGATCTTATATGTGTCAGCAATAGCAGTAGCCCTTGGAGCTCTTCTAGCTTAGCATGATGAAAATGGAATGGAGAGGTCTATCTACTATATTAGCAAAACAATGGTCATTCATGAGCTAAACTACTCATTTATCGAGAAGGCATGCCTCACAGTAGTGTTTGCATCCCAAAAATTCAGACATTACATGTTGGCACACAAGATAAATCTCATTGTGAAGATTGATCCCCTCAAGTATCTACTATCAAAGGCAATGCTAACCAGCAAAATGGAAAAATGGGTAATGATACTATCAGAGTATGACATTATGTAGAAAGGAAAGCAATCAAGGGACAAGTTATTTCAGATCAACTAGTAGAAGCACCCATATATTCTGAGAATCCTCTTGTCTCAGAGTTTCCAAATGAATCTATTTTTAACCTCAACGTAGCTAACCACTAGAAACTATACTTCGATGGTTCATACACACAGCACGGATCAGGATTTGGTATCTTCTTCATCACTCCACAAGGATATTGCATACCAAGGTCATACAAATTGGCATTTCCTTGCACAAACAACATCGCAGAATATGAGGCTTTGACTATAGGTCTCAAAATAGCAGTGCAATGGAGCATCATGGCCCTCAAAGTGTATGGAGACTCTCAGTTGATCATAAATCAAGTCAATAACGAATATCAAACCAAGGATGATAAGCTCACTCCATAAAAGAAATTGGTGGAGACTCTCAAAGAATCTTTCATTGAAATAACATTTGAGAAAATTCCTAGAACCAACAACAAAGCAGCAGACACCATGGAAACAATGGGATCCTTGCTAAATATCCCCAACAATGTCCCAACATATGAATTCTTGATTGAACAGCTTCTCGTTCCTGCATTCGAGGTACCGGAATTAGAATTCATGTGTGAAATCGTTGGTCCTAGTGATCCTTGGTACCATGAAATCTACACATATCTTTGCATAGGATTCATACCCGCTGACCTGCCATCAAACCTAAAATGAACTTTTGTCAAAAAGGCATCCAGATTTGTCATTCTAGGTGATACCTTATATCGAAGAAGCATAGAAGGTACCTTGTTACATTGCCTAAATGTTGAGGAGGCATTAACCGCTTTAACCAAAGTACACAACGGTATATGTGGTTCACACTTGAGTGGAATGACCATAGCCAAGAAACTACTAAGAATAGGGTATTATTAGCCCACAATGGAAAGAGAAGCACAAGATCATGCTAAAAGGTGTTTACAATGTCAGCAGCATGGGGACCTCATCCATTGTCCAACTCAAGAGCTTCATCTGATTATCACACCATGGCCCTTTTCGCAGTGGGGACTCGATCTCATTGGAAAAATCACACCCACCTCATCCAATGGCCATAAATTCATCATAACTGCAACTGAGTACTTCACAAAGTTGGTGGAAGCCATACCCATGACGTATACCACTGGGAAGCAGATCTCAAAATTCATCCTGAACTATCTCATATGTCATTGTAGTGTCCCACAAGCCATTATCTTAGATAATGGGACACCATTCAAGAATTAGGATGTCTGTGACTTATGTGAGAAATTCAAAATCCAACATTACTTCTCCACCCCGTATTATCCCCAAGGCAATGGCCAAGCAGAAGCCACAAACAAAACCATCCTCAAAATCCTCAAGAAA